>BLSH010440459.1:347016-368386 GCA_018402905.1 Glandirana rugosa
GGGGGGGGTGCTCTCATTTAACATCACCCCCACAGCTCTTTTCTGGCACAGGGTAAGAAAGAGGAGGAGGAGAGATAGGAGCTACATCCTGAATAAAAGCCTTAAAGCAGTATTGAGCTCAAAAGCAAACATTTATTGTATTGCAGCTTACCAATTCTTAGATGTGATGGCTGCATACATTTTCTTTTTTAGGCTTTCTTTCTTCTATTTTCATCTGGTGATCGAGCCAGTAAGTCTGCCGTTTTTCAAAACAAGTTCTCTTCCAGATCTAACTAGGATAGTCTGCCGATGTCGATTGAGGCCAGAAAATCTCACAGAAGAGGGAGGCAGGGAATGACCTGGCATTTCCATGCAGAAATTTTGAACCGCTAGTAACAATCTGAGAATCTTCAGATGCAAAATGGGCCAAACTCTTCCATTCGGTTTTGGTGCTCCAAAGAGGTTAAAGCAGAAACCCTGAAACCATTCTGTTACTGATCCAGAGGTAATGACTGATTGGGACGAACTGCTGGACAGGACCAAGCAGGTCCACCCACAAAGACAGGGAAGAGGGCAGGCTTGAAGGCATAAAACACGGAGGAGGCTAGACCTAGGCAAATTAGATTTTTCTGGGAAGGTAAAAAAAACTTTCCCTACTCTAAGTAGTAGGGGGGGCCCCTCATCACCGTGTATAGGCCTTGGCACCAGTCTTGGCTGGCCCGGAGGCCCATTTCATCTTAAGAATACAGGCCAGTTTAAACTTTGCTCATGAATCAGACATTGTGTCAGAAATTCCTTTCTGAAGAAGAGGAGTAAGTTTTTGTGACAGACAGTGCAGCAAAGTGGTGAGAGGAAGGCAGGAAGTTAGATAGGGAGAGATTATTAGGTACTTTCCTCCCTGGATAAGAGGACGACTCCACTCCAGCAGGGGTTAAGGGGGACTCATAATAGCCCTATAGAATGCATTCAGGGGCTCCCCCCAAAAAAGTCAAAAGGCCCTGAATTACTTCACGTACGATTACACAAAAACGACAAATGGACTTCTTCCCTCTGGTGGTCAAAATCTTGCTGGGGTATTCAGAAACAAGGGACCATGAAGTGTGAACCAGAGACCTGGAACTGTAGAGCACTCTGCAGCACTTGGTTTGCATTTCTGAAATCCAGGGATGGTTTCCTAACGCAGTATCCAGTGCACAAAGGGCAGGTTACAGGCTGACCCCACATCATCTTTTTGATGGGTCTCGGTAAGGCTTCCCAGGCTTTGCCAAGGATCAGATGATCCAGAAGATGACACGTAAGGTTTTTTTAACCAGCGGGTTGAATGGAAGAAAAAAAAAAAAAAAGACCCTACTGCCCCATCCACGCACTTGATGTAATGGGGGATGGATGGGAGGATCCTTCCCACTGAGCAATTGTGTTCTGACGGCAGGGAGATGTCCCCACCATCAGAATACACTGATCAGTGCTGCCAGCGGCACTGATCTATTGGGGCAAAACTGACAGGCTAGTTGTACAGTAGTCGGATCAGTAAATCGACTTCAGGACAAGCCCGACAGGCTGCTTGTAGAGAAGTTGATCAGTGTACCCACACATGGAATGAAATGTGGCTGCTCACTGCTGAATCAGCCCAATTTACATCCATGTTTAGCCGCCTTAAAACAAATCTTGACAAAAACTGTTTCCCAAGAACACTAGCAGAAAACCAAGGCTTGCTGGGAGATGTTAAGCAGAGCAGTTCTAACAGCTTTGCCAGCGCCCAATCTGCTGAATGGAGCAGCATAACTCTATGGTTGTGACTACCATCCTGTAATGTACAGTAACACATTTTTTTTTATTGGTTTGTGCGCTTTCCTGTCCCCAAGAAGACCACACCCTATATTTCTTGCACAAACATGACGGACAAAGTGAGGGAAAATCTCCTTAATAGGATCATGCAAAAAAAATAAAAATAAAAACCTCCCTTATGCCATCTAAAGCTTTAAAAAATGGCTGCAGTTTGACATTAAATGATTTCCAGGGCAGTTCTATAATATACAAACATTTTAGCAAATATTTCTGCTATATCTACCTGCATGCTATTAACTTCCTACTTTCAGAGTGCCAAGTGAAAAGTTCTACCTGTCATAATCACAAGATCAGCATCAGAATTTTAACAAGGAGATAATTAGTGGAAAATCATTGCGCCAATCACATGAGCAAGCAATGTAAAGGATGATATATACGTTCTTTGTCCAATTTAAGAAAATGATTGCGGCTGCAGAAATAGAAATACTACTTTTGACAACTTTAAACTACAAAATGGCTTATTTAGCATATGGGCAATCAGTATTTTAATAAAACAGGTTTTTCTGTATGAATATGATGCATGCAGCATTGTCAAACAAAATTCACAGATGTGCAAGCCATAACTTTACATTCACATTAGACATTTGTTCTAGCATCCCATTTCAATGCTCAAGTGTGCTGCAAATACAAAAATGTTTATGAAACCTTAGTTATTTCACATACCAGATTATCTTGGTCATCTGAAAAATCTATGAACTCCTCTTCATTCTTTTTCAAGTCATCTGGTGAATCACTATAGCTCATTTGTATTCTGTGCAAACCATCTGCGTGGGATAAAACACAATTTAAGTAGGTCACATGGACTGGATTTGGAGTGAATACTAGATGAAACAGAAGCCACATTTGCACAATTCTCTTGCTGCAGTTTAACATCTGTAAAGAATATGTGACAATTTAAAATTCACTACACAGGAGAAGGTATAGGTAAGCCGGCTTCTTTGGGACGCAACGATAATCTTGCTTTTTAACATGATCTCCATATAGTAACCACAATAAAGATTTAAAAGGCTGCTGAAAAGGGCAAACTTCATGACAGTGGTGCCCACTGCTGTAACAAATTGCGTGACTAGAACTCCGGGAAAAAACTTTTTTCCCATGTCCTTGTTGCTGATCTCCTACCTTCACCAACTATGCCATCCATCTTCTGCTGAGCTCTGTAGTTCCTCTGCAATAGCCTGCTGAACTGGGATTTGCAGTTTGCATGACAGCTGGAGCATCTCCATTCTGTACTGCCAGGCAGCGGTCTGACACGCCCACTTGTAGTTTTTCTACACAGCGCTCAGAGACTTGTATTTTCACCCTGCTCACTGTAGTGGACGGAGGGGGTCTCACAGCCCCCCGGTCTATGCCGCCCATAGAGGTGGTTCCTCTCCTCCTCCTCTGGCTCCCTCCTCCTCCTCCCTGCCACCCCCCCCCCCATCAACAGAGCGGAGATCTCATATATGCCAGGAATTCCTGGTATGCCTGGCATGTCTGCTATGTGAAAAACACTGCTCGCTTTCTCTCCTTCTATCCCTGCATTGGAACAGTGCGCACTGTGCTGTCTATCACAATGTGGGGATAGGAGGAGAGAAAGCAAGCAGTGTTTTCACATAGCAGACATGCCAGGCATACCAGGAATTCCTGGCATGTCTGCTACACCACTGTAACTTGTGATCCCTATCCCCGCATGGTAATAGACAGCGCAGAGCGCACTGTTCCAATGCAGGGATTGGAGGCAAGAAAGCAACCTGTTTTTTCACATAGCAAGCATGCCAGGAATTCCTGGTATGCCTGGCATGTCTGCTATGTGAAAACACCGCTCTTTCTCTATTCCTATCCCCACCTTCGAACAGTGCGCTCTGCACTGTCTATTACAATGCGGGGATGGAGATCACAAGTTACAGCGTTGTAGCAGGCATGCTAGGAATTCCTGGTATGCATGGCATGTCTGCTATCTGCTATGTGAAAAAGCCAAAAACTCTACTTATGTCTCGCTCTTAAAAAGTATATCCTATACCAGTGTGCAGAAACTCAGCAGCATTCCATTTTTTCCTTTCCCATAGACTTCCCTATTGTTAGTGGCAAAGATAGCAGCCGATCCATTGGCTCCTATGTGGCCACTGTCATTGCACATGCTCCTCTGGCTTCCCTAGTTCCCCCATTCACTTTCTTCTCTCCTCTGAAAGCTCTCTCACATGATCTCATTGTCGAGGGTGGCTTCAGCAGGTCAATTGACCTCAGTCCACCATTCAAGACACTTTCACCCCAGCCTGCCTCTTTCAGAACCCGATGCTCATATACCTTTCTTACAGGTGCCCTTCCTTCTCCTATCTGCATGCCAGTTGCATCTGAGAAGTGGGCTGAGGAGGGACACAGACAGATTAATTGGGAGCCTAAGGCACCTTTCAATGATACAGTGAGGGGAAAAAAGTATTTGACCCCCTGCTGATTTTGTACCACTAACAAAAGATCAGTCTATAATGTTAATGGTAGGTTTTTTTTAAACAGTAAGACAGAACAGTAATAAAATTCAGAAAAACACATTTCAAAAGTTATTAATTCATTTGCATTTTAAATTTGTGAAAGTAGTAACAGGACTTTGTACTTGGTGGTAAAACCCTTGTTGGGAATCAGAGGTCAGTCGTTTCTTGTAGTTAGCCACCGGGTTTGCACACATCTCAGGAGAGATTTTGTCAGATCCTCTCCAAGTTACAGGCGGTCCCCGGGTTACAAACAAGATAGGGACTGTAGGTTTGTTCTTAAGTTGAGTTTGTTTGTAAGTCGGAACAGGTACATTTTTTAAGTGTAGCTTTAGCCAAAAACAAATATTTTTAAGCTTTTTGGATAGCATAGGGAAGGGGTAACACCCCTGTAATGTTTGTTTTGCTGTCTATGTTTCTGTTCAGAAGATTTCATCACACTTCCTGTCCCAATGATAATTGGATTTTGAAAATTTTGAGTTGTTGTGGAAACAAGGATTGTGATAAAGCATCAATGGAGACCCCTTTTCCCAAAATAACTCTTACAGGAGTGAATTTCCCTTCCTAGGGGGAGATTTCCTCCCACTTCCTGTTGTCTCCCTCCGTTTGTAAGTAGGAGTCGTTCATAAGTCGGATGTTCGTAACTAGGGGACTGCCTGTATTATGGGTTCAAGGCTGACGTTTGGTAACTTGAACCTACCTCCACATATGTTCTGTGGGATTAAGGTCAGGAGACTGGCTAGGCCACTCCAGGACCTTAATGTGCTTCTTCTTGAGCCACTCCTTTGTTGCCTTGGCCGTGTGTTTTGAGTCATTGTCATGCTGAAATACACATCCATTTCAATGCCCTGGCTGAGGGAAAGAGGTTCTCATCCAAGATTTGACCATACACGGCCCAGTCCATGGCCCCTTTGATGCAGTGAAGTTGCCCTGTCCCCTTAGCAGAAAAACACCCCCAAAGCATAATGTTTCTACCTGCATGTTTGACGGTGGGGATGGGGTTCTTGGGATCATAGGCAGCATTCCTCCTCCTCCAAGAATGGCAAGTTGAGTTGATGGCAAGGGCTTGATTTTGCTCTCATCTGACCACACTTTCACCCAGTTCTCCTCTGAATCATCCAGATGTTCATAAGCAAACTTCAGACAGGTCTGCACGTGTGCTTTCTTGAGCAGGGGAACCTTGCAGGCCTGGAGGATTTCAGTCCTTCACGGCGTAGCATGTTACCAATTGTTTTCTTGGTGACTATGGTCAGCTTGAGATCATGAACAAGATTCTCCCGTGTAGTTCTGGGCCGATTCCTCACCGTTCACACAATCATTGAAACTCCAGAGAGGTGTGTAGGTCTACAATCTTGTCCTAGACATCTTCGGACAGCTCTTTGGTCTTGGTGATGGTGGAGAGATTGGAATCTGATCTGTGGACAGGTGTCTTTTATACAGGTAACAAGCTGAGATGAGGAGCACTCCCTTTAAGAGAGTGCTCCTAATCTCAACTTGTTACCTTTATAGAAGACACCTGGGAGCCAGAAATCTTGCCGATTGCTAGGGGATCAAATACTTATTTCACTCAATAAAATGCAAATCAATTTATAACTTTTTTGAAATGCGTTTTCCTGGATTTTTTTTTTTTGTTATTCCCTCTCTCACTGTTAAAATAAACCTACCATTACAATTATAGACTGATCATTTCTTGGTCAGTGGGCAAACGAACAAAATCAGCAGGGGATAAAATACTTTTTTCCCCTCACTGTATCTGCTCCCTTTCCCCTGGTCTCTGCCCTCACTTAAGTTTTTTTTTTTTTTCTCTTTTCGCTTGCTCTGCCCCCTTTATCATCTCACAGAGCTGTGCAAACACTACACTATGCACCTAACAGCAGTTTGAAGTTTTTTTTTTTTTTTTTTTTTTAAAAGGTTATTATTTATTTTCATGTGAGCTACATGCCCTTGCTTTCATTGTTAGATTTAATTACAAACTTGTGTACTGGTTTTAAAGCTAGCCACAGACATGAGATGGTCAAAAGAAATTGTAGGTTATTAAAAGACCTTTTCATACACATGAATGCTTCGCCCTGACATGCATGATTGTCTGCTAAAAATCAATTTCACATATTCAGTACTCCTCTTCTCCAATATGAGTCAGCCATGGGGGGTAAAAACAAGCAAGCATCTTTTTATAGAAATCACTTATTTAAGAAACATTCATCATATTGGTGCTAACTTTCAACTGAGAATAATTTATTTGGCTAGGCCTACAATGAAAAGTTAGTGCTAAAGTGGTATTAAAGCCAAAACCAAATATGTAATATATTGCAGCTTTCCGATCATTCGATCTGGTGGCTGCATTTGTGTTTTTTCTCTGTTTTCACCTGGTGGTCTGGCCAGTAGCAACACCACCTGTTTTAGCGTGCCCCCACTCTGGATGAATGAGTACATGAGGGACAGCAGCACTGTCAGTTTGGAGGGAGGGGAATATTAGCAGTGCTGCACTGAATGGAAATTTTGGTGCCGAAACCGAAAATGCACTTGGCCGAAACTGACAGTTTTTTTTTTTTAACAAATATTTCCATTTTTATATACTATTGTCATATGCAACCTACTGGTGCCTGGGTACTAATAGGCAGCACTGATAGTTGGCACCGACAGGTGGCACTGATAGAGGAGATGAGGCAGCACGGATGGGCACTGATGGGTGGCACTGATTGGAGGCACTGATAGGCAACATTGATTGGCACTGACAGGTGGCCTTCTCCTAGATACCCAAAGAGAGGACATAAGGTAAGCAAGTGAGGCTGTTGGGCATCTTGGGGTTGTACAGAAAGGGGGTCATCAGTGACTTTTCCAAGGAGAAGGCATACTGGCGGGACAATGTGCGCCAAAGTGTCCTGAGCTGGGACAAAGTCCCCAAAAGTCGACTAGGGTCCACCTCCGCATTCCAGAGTAGATTGTTGGGGTGTATAGGAGCTAACCACAGTTTTTTGATTTCCATCCATTAATTAAAAGAATGTTGGGTAAACCAGGAGGCAGCTGAGTGTAATTGGACCGCTTGATAATATTTTATAAAATTTGGGAACACTAAGCCACCATCAGAGCGCAAAGCCATCAGCACCGAACGGGGAATCCTATGCCTTTTATAGTTCCAAACATATTGCAGCAGATCTGCTTGCAGTTTTTTCAGGTGTGCATAAAGGCTAGGAAAGGGCAGCGTTTGGAACAGATACAAAAGCTTGGGGAGAATGGACATCTTGACGGAGGCTATACATCCCAAAAGAGAAATGTGAGGTTTCTTCCACTGTTGCGCCACTAGCCTAATTTGGCGATTAAGGGGGGGTGTTCCTGGTACAATGTATTGACGATCGGGGTAATAAAGACTCCCAAATATTTTAAAGCTGTAGATTTCCACGCATTAGGGAAACAGGTTGTTAAATGCTTAACTCTGACTTATATGTGTTTATTTTATATCCCGAGAGGGCACCATAGCTATCAAGCTCAACATGCAAATTTGGTGGGGAAATCCTAGGTTGGGTCAGAGTGAGGAGAAAATCGTCCACAAACAGGGAGACTTTAAATTCCCTCCCCCTAACCGATATGCTCTGAATGTCCGAACGTCTGCGAATAAATGCAGCTAGAGGTTCAACACAAAATGCAAATAATGAAGGGAAGAGCGGGCAGCCCTGTCGGGTACCATTGGTTACTAAAAAGGAAGAGATAAGGGGTCCTCACCTGGGACAATGGGTTACTGAAGAGGTGATGAATCACTCATAGAAAAGCCCCCCTAAACCCTATATGATGCAATGTAGCGAACAGGAAAGACCAACCAAGGCAGTTAAATGCCTTTTCTGAGAATCAAGTACGCCAAGCCTTCACGTATTCAAATGGACAGAGGAGTTTACTGAAGATTTTTAAGTCTAAGTTCAAATAAGCTATGGGCCTATAGCTAGCACACATAGAAGGATCTTTGTCTGGCTTTGGAATCAAAGTGATAAAAGATCTCTGGTTTTTCAGAAAAGGTGTATGTCCCTTAGGCAGCGCTTGTCCTCTGGTGTGAAGTGCAGTGTCCTATGTGCAAGCTGCTGCTGTAGCCCAGTTGCTATGGGAAAACGTGATATATGTGAACAATTTTAGTTTTTTTATGTTCAAACAGCGTTTGCAAACTATGATAGTCCCCCTATTTCATACTCAAAACTCAATATATGCAATTTTACATAAATACGATAAATAAATGCATCAAACAGTAGCTGCTGCTGTAGCCCAGTTGCTATAAAACTTGCTAGGTGTGGGTAAATTAAATTCAAACAGTGCTTACAGTTTATAGTGATCCCTCCATTTCAATATATGCAGTTTCACATGAATAAAATAAATTAATACATTATATAGATATTTTAAATGAAGTCCAAATAAAGTGCTGTGCTCTGTGCAAAAACGATTTTTTTGATGTGCAGTCCGTAATATAAATGTGTGAGTGCTGTTTCAGTCCCAGACTGATACTGCTTCAAATCCTTATCCGTGGAACAGTTCTTTATGCTTTAAAGTGCTCGTGCTGCATTTGAGTGCTTGAGTGATGGAAAAAATAATATCTCGGGATTATGCCCTGCTTACCAGATTCCTTTGACTCTCCAACCATACGGTGTGGAGAAGTCAGAACGCGCTTTAGGTCTATAGTCCTCTCCTTCCTCTCGCTTTCTCCGCAGTTGTTATTCCATGTGTGGGTAGAAAAAGGAACAACTCATCGTGTATCTCTTTAAGAATGGTTTAATGGCCAAATTTTCACAGTGCAAACATTACTATACAAAGCATTTGCAGGTTACTGTGATCGCTCTGGGGTTTGTCAGCGCTAAGTGCTCGTTTGCACTTTCTGCTTCCAGATATACAGAGCGTGGCCTCTCGCACCTAGTATCATCTGATGCGTTTCGTCACTTCCTGTGACGTCATCGGAGGTCTCCGATGACATCACAGGAAGTGACGAAACGCGTAGATTTTGAAGGTAAGTTCAATCTCCTCCTCGGTAATAGGTGCATCAAGAGAAAGAAGGTCTGAGGGCTGAAGTTGAGAAATACCACTCTGCTCAAGATATTGATGCATACGGTCCTGTAAATCCCGAGAGGTCATGAGGGATTATTTTATAGGTCTGCATAAAATTCCTTAAAGGAACAAATAACGTCTTGGAGATGAGATAATAGACAACCTGGCCTATCCTTAATATGGTGTTAGGCTGTCATATGGGTACGGTCATGCAACTTTCTAGCTAGTAGAGAAAGGGCCTTATTACCTTTATCTTAGTATAATTGTTTTAACCTGATCAAAGCTTTTTCTACTCGGCCCAGTGTCAGGTATTTAAGAGTCGTGCATAAGCGGATGGTCTTTTTAAGTAAAGGAGGGATGGTGTAGATTGTAACTGGCATTCGAGGGCCCTATGTTTTTTTTAAGTTTGTAGTTTAAGAGCCCCGAGCATCCTTTTTCATAGCCGAGGAGATTGCAATACATCTGAGTTATTGTTTTCAGCAAAATAGAGTTTCAAAGTGGACTCCAGCTCAGATTTAGAGGGAAGATGTTGGAGTAGAAAATTGCCAATGGCAGGGTCTACAAATAGGAATACCTAAGGATAATGTAAGCAGAATAGGGGCGTGGTCAGACCAGGAAATCTGAAGTATGCGTGCAGATTGAATGATTCTATGTGTGGGATTGTTGACAAAGAAGTTGTCTGAGAATGTGTGTGATGGGGGCTGAATAGAATGTGTACTGTTGATCCCATATGGAAAACCCGCCAGGCATCAAGAAGAGCATAACAACTAGTAAGTTGACGAAAAAGCTATGAGTTTCTGAGGACTCAAGATTGTGAACGTCGGGGTTGCACCATATGGCGGTCAAGAGCAGTGGAATGGGATAGGTTGAAATCACCCCCTATAGCACTGTATTTCTTAAGAACAAAGACAGTGGTGTCATGCTCTTTCCTGTGAGTACAACATAGTTGTGCAAGATTCAGGACTGGAAGGACAGAAATACAAATCTATTGACAAATAAAACAAGTCGGTCCCTTATATGCATTTCATGTGTGTATTTAGAGATTTGCCTAAGTTCAGCTTTAATTGCAAAGGTCCACCTGCTATCATTTTGCTGAAACTGCACGGCATTCCAGTTACTCCCTATTTCTTTAGTGCTTACTAGGCAGAATGTCTGCTATAATCACATGAATGTTCCAAGTGTTGTAATAAGTGAAAAAATTCTGAAAAAAAAAAAAAAAAAATCCAATCACACATACAGGAAATCTATTATTTCTGTGGGAGATATTGATTAAATTAATATCGATTAATATAAAGTACTAGCCAAATAGTCCCTGCCATAAGTTTTTAGGATAGTGAAATTTACTAACAGCTAAGCAAAAAGCAATGCTGCCTGAACAGTGGCCCTATCATTTTTGTTAGAAATCAAAAACCCTAGCATTTACATGGCTGGCAGTAGAAGCCTGCAGCACTGCTTTCTGCATGAAAAGTAGATATTTCAGTCGTTTTTTTTTATATACCATTTACTATCTGGACTTGAAGAACAGAAGAGTATTACGAGTAATGGTCTACTATATATCTATATATAAATTTAAAGCGGAACCTCCCTCTCTTAATCAACGTCAACTATTTTTTAAAATCCTTCTGCTGTTAGCATTAGTAAATTGATAGGAAGGTGTATTTTTTTTTAACATTTCTTACGTTTCTTGCTGGTTTCTAGGTCAAGGCAAATGATGTCATATATTTCAGGAGTCTTCAGGAGGAGAGGAGGGGTTTAGGCCTGGTAAGACAGACTAAGGAATGAAGTAGCACATGAAGGGAGATAAGGGGCAGCTAAAAGAGATGCAGCACACAAGGCATTAGCTAATGGGTTAAAAGGGGTGTCCTGAGCACCCAAAAGCCAGGGAAGCAAACTACCCAAAGAACTTCCCTTATAAAAGCAGAAGTTTGCCTTCATACAGCAGGCCTAACAGAGGAGTTAGTGAACCTCTGACTCGAGGCACTAGGGCTGAAAGGGAGTTAGGCTCTGAAAACCTATAAGTACTATTTGTCAGAGTAGATGAAAATTAGAGCTGCGCGTAAGATGGCGGTTGTTGCAATATTTTATGTCACACAGTATTTGCGCAGCGGTCTTTCAAACACAATTTTTTTGGAAAAATGACACTTTCAAAAAAAAAAAAAAAAAAAAAAAAAAAAAAAAAAAAAAAACTAAACAGTGCTGTTAGCCCAATTTTTTGTATATGTAAGATGTTACGCCGCAAGAAAAGTGAGAGAATTGTGATCTTTATTCTAAGCAAAAAAATCGTGATTCTCATTTTGGCCAGAATCGTGCAGCTCTAATGGAGATAAAGGGTGGATTACGTCAACCCTTTCCACAGACCTTCTGCATTATGGAAAAAGCACACTCTGGCCACCCACAGCATCGCTAATGAGCAGGTCTGTACAGACAATGCTAAGCAAAGGGCAACTGAATCAGATGATTTTTAGACATCTTACCAGTACTCCAAGCATGCAGGCAGAATGATCTGCACAGACATCAGAACCATGTGAGACAAGTTTTGAGACTTGTAGCAGGCTGTCACAACTAAAGCACAAGATGCCAAACATTTACTTCAACCACTCTATAAAATGGGCCTAACCCCACAATGGAGAGATCTCCTTTAAGGGATTTTATCCATTCTGACATGGTTTGGCAGATCAAGGTTACAGCTAACACAGAATAGAGGGCCAAGCCAGTTTATTCAAACTTGAATTTAAGGCGGGAACTCAACTGTCAGCGAAATCCTGAAAAGTGAGCACATCTTAAACTTGTTTAGTGGCGTTTCTGTTAACGTGGACCATTGGTGCATCCACAGTAGGCACAGACCACTGGTTTACAAATCCCTGCTTCAAGGGGAAAAGTTCTTACACTCTCAGTTGTGGTCAAGGCCCCTTCAAGGTTTTTCCAGTCTGTGCAGAACGCAAAAAAAGGACGCAAAAAGCAGATGTAGCAGAAAGCTGTACAGCTAATAATGCAAGACCTGGAAAAGTAGGTTAATTCTCCGGATGCAGGGTAGTATACAACGAATCAATAAGGATGAAAGCAATCCTCAGTATATCGTCGTCAACAGCAGGAGGATGTGGAGACCCAAAAGCTGCCTCTACTGAAACAAACTGGGGGAGTCTGAGTCAGAAATTGCAACAGAGGTTACAGGCCCATTTTGTAGACGCTGTAGCGAGGTTTCAGCCTCTGCAGGCTGATTGTTTCAGCAACTGGGCATAAACAGATAGAAAGTCTAAAGCAAACATGGTGGTGGCCTCTGTCCTGCCTGAGTATGCTAAAGAAAACCCTAGTTATGATGACTCTATACTAATAGTGGTCTCAGGTTCCAGATAATGGGTGTCCAGTTAATTTGGGGATACCGAGAAAATGCCCCTAGAACCAAGGAAGTGGTGAGGCCACCCATGGGAGCAGGACTGTCCTTGAAGACATGCTGTGCCTCATACTGTTAAACAAATAGGCCCAATGTAAGGCAAGGCCTCAATACTCACATGATGTTGATGAGGGTTTCAGACAGCGGGAGGTGACAAATTCACTGTAAGAGGGCATTGGATCAAAGTGGTGCTTTAACCCCTTCCGTACTCCTATACGCAGCCTCACGGAAGCCAGTCGTTTTCCCTGGGGCCGCATACATGTCTTTGTACTGGGAGCGCGACGCACAGTGAGCTCCCAGCGCAGAGACCGGGCTCTCACCATACTAACGATCGTGACATGGGTCACCTGATCACTGTGATAGCCTTTGATTGTCTATCAGTCATCAGTCACTGTGAGCCCGCCCGTGTTTATGTCCGCTTCTGAATGAACAGGAAGATGCATTGCATTTTTCTCTTCTTGCAGGAGAGGAAGATATACACAAACAAAAGTGTGTACAAAAAATAAAAAATGAGCCAGGGTCAAGGTCAGAGTCAAAGGTCAGTGTCAGCATATTTTGGGTAGAATTTTTTTAAATTTTTTAATTCAGATCAGTGTGTTTTACGCAGGATAAAAAAAATGCAAAATGTATACCATTGTTTCTGGGCTGTATGACGGGTGCAACTAACAAATTTATGTGGTATCGGTGGAATCATTAGGAACAGGAGAATTTATTTTGGGTTGGTTCTTTGGTAAATTATGGTAAGAGCAAAAAACTCAGCTCATTTTTTTACACTATTTTGGGCCAGTTTTCCTTTGACAATAATACAAAAAAAAAAAAAAAAAAAATTCAGGAAATATCCATTACCACAAAAAGAAAGCCCAATTTGTCCTGAAAAAAAACAAAGGTACGATCCACCTGGATAAGCAAAGCAGTTGTGGCGATATTTACAGTTTTATTAACACATGTCAAAGTTGCAAAATTGTGCTTAGGCATTTGTTTTACCCTTAGTCGGGAAGCGGTTAAGAGCAGAAACAGAGCATGTCTGGTGTTTCTTCCAAGCTATATAGAATTAAAGAGAGAATGCACAACACTCCACCTAGCAGATGACAACAGTGCTCGATCCGTAATCCTTAAACCTTCCAACAGTAAAACCAGTGGCAGTGCTGGGAAAGTTGAAAAGAGACACAGTACACACAATGAAGTAGATCCAGATGCTTCAGCACAACCGGCCTTAGTCACAAAATAAATCTTCTGAGACAGGGTCAAACCTGGGGCTGTGCCATGGCTCTATACCTCAATAATGCAGAGGAAAAAATTCCACAAACAATAAAAAGCAAGTAAAAAATATTCTTTGGTTTCCACAGGCCTGAAAAAAAAGGTGTGCAACTTGCTAGGACACTAGTAAAAAAAAAACAAAAAAAAAAACAACAAAAAAAACTGAGGCATGCCGGTTAGAGAAGGGATCTTACGGGGCCATATGTCTGTATGCCAGTGCTCCAACCTGCCGTAGATGGCAGTATAACTGTATTTAAATTCCTGGGTTCCTCAATGGGCGATGAAGAAACTAGTTTACCACTTTCATTGTGTATACAGGAATACTAAAGGGAATCTATAAAATAATAACATAAGAAACCTGAAATGGAAACTACCCTTCTCATTCTCCAATTAACAAACTTGCTCGAGAAAAGGTACATCAGTCACAGTAAAGGGTTAGCTTTACTGTCCTAAAAATAGTTTGTGATCTAATAGACCAGGGCTCAACAAATCCTAGGCGTCAGGATGACTAGAAATTGCATTGTGGCATCTGGGCTTTAATCAGTGACAGGTTCCTCAGCTGCAATTACAGGGCAAGCTGTAGGCGGGTCTTGACCGGGAAGGTGGAGGCAGCTCGTGACTCATAGGCCCTCCGGTCACAACAGAACACTGATAAATTATGGGGAAATCGATTAACGGCAGCAGCCGTGATGGAGACGATCCTGGGATGGAGCAGGAAGAGAGCGGCGCAGGGGCTGCTGACATGGTGGGAGGGGAAAGCACCCAGCAGAGTGCAATCCAGCAGGAGATCCCTGTTGGCCCGTCATCCCCGCTGCTGCCCTCCCCAGGGTATTACTGGAGCAGGCCCAGCTGAGGGAGGTGGCGACCTGGGTCAGGGACATGGGGGCTCTGGAGTCGGTTTCCCAGCACCAGAGCTCCCTGCTCCACTGGCTGGAGAGGCTGAGCTAGGGAAAGGAGGCGCTGAGCTAGGGAAAGGAGGCGCTGAGCCAGGAGCAGTTCATAGAGATACTGGAGAGTAGGGCCAGTGACCGAGAGAAATGCGAGGAGGTAATCCCCTGCCTGCCAGCAGGTCTGGCCCAGGCGCACACGGGACACAGCCGGCCTGTTGACATGGCAACAACTACATTCAACTCCCACTACAGGAAGCCCGCTGTACGGAAACATGGAGGCTGCCATTACTGCTTTTGTCATTCAGGGTGATCCCCAGGAGCCAGACTGCCTTCACTCCGTGTGTTCAGGGCACAGGAAGCCTAGTAACTAGCATTTTCAAAAGGAGCTCAGCAATGGCAGCCTCCATACATGAAGAAGTACATGCATGCTTTACAATTTATCTCTAGTGATGAGCTCAGCATCATAGCACTGGGGTAGATGGTGCACAGCAGAGAGAGAGAAAGAGGGGAGGGGGGCTTCAGTGGCTGGAGTACCACAGCAACATCTCTCCTGGATTCAGACGTTGCAGGTGTGTGGTACGCTATCTACCCCATTGTTATGACATTGAGCTGGGCACCGTAGAAACTGGAGAGAATGTATTCATGATATTTGAATCAGAGAGCGTGCTGTCTTGTAATGGCAGAGGTGAGTATTCTGTGTTGTGCGTCTGTACAAATACACGTCATGGCTACATAAGAGAAGGGGTTTTGTCATTGAAAATAAAGCTTCATTAGTTAAAAAAGTTTGTTGGTAGAATCAAAGCAAATTTGTCAAACCCTGATTTAATAGACAATTCCACTTTCCATTTGAGTCTTCTCACAACAGTACTCTGCATAGTATACTTACCAAGATGCTTTAATGGTGTTTTACATTCATGTGTTATTCCATTTACAATTTTAGGAGTTGAGTCTGTTTGTGGAAAGAGAGACTTAAGAGTTGTAGTTGTCTCTTGTTGTTCTTGATCATTTCTTCTAGGGGTGTGCCTTCCAACATAACGACCTTGTCTAGTCCCAGATGAGTCACTTTCAACAGTCCCAGAGCTTGTGTCATTTGGAGCAAGGTTTTGTTTCTTGTTGGATGATTTCTTTGTAGTTGACTTGGCAGAAGAACCTTGCAGGCAAGCCTGTGAATCTCCTGGGATGACAGAGGTTCTGCTGTCATCTGCCTGCGATGCAGGCTGCAAAGTCCCAGCTTGGTAGTAAGGGTTTGGATAATACACAGGTTCTTCTAGACCAGGAAAACATATGACAGCTAAAAACCAGTGGGCACTAGAAAACAAAGATAAATGTCACTAAAATAGGTAGTTTTTACACAGGTTCGGCATCTATGTTTGGTTGCGTAATAGCTATTATGCTTTTAAAGCATTTCACCAAATATCTCTCAACTTTAAGGCCTCATACACATAGGTGTTTTTTACAGCTCTCCATGTTATTCAATGGCCGCATAAAAACGCAGACGTTTTTGAGCTGTAGATGGCGCCGGCGTTAGTGAGCTGAAAGTAGAACCCACGGTCAGCGTGTTCCGAGCCTGTAGCATTTTGGCGTTTTTGACGTGGAGCTGGCAAAACGCTCACTAACGCGCATTAACGCCGTGTCGGCGTTAACCGGTGTTTTCAGGTTAAAAAATAGCAGAGGAATGGTTTTTTTTTTTTTAAAAAAAGGCCTACTGATGCTGGCGCTCACTAACGCGAATTAAAGCTCATTGACGCTGATGCAAAACACCGAAAAAAACCCACAGATTTTTCCCTGACGTCGCGCCCGACATTTTGCTTATTTTTTTTTTTAATACGCCCGTGTGTACGAGGCATTAGGCTCCATGCAACACTGGCAGAAAAAAAAATAAAATCGCTGCTTCTACAGGAGTTTTGTGTTCTGCCTGTAGAAACTACTCAATGTTAAACTATGTGTGCATGCACATTGGGACGATTAGAGGCATATTTTGAGCTCAACATTTAGAGGCAGGAAAAAAAAAAAAACTCTTCAGGTTCACGTTTCTGATTGGAGTTTACTAGCAGAAAAAAATGTAAAACTCTCCTAAACTTCGTAGAAAAAATGCTCTGAGTGTTTTTTAATGCCAAGAGAACAGACTTTTATCAAGATAAATTTAGAACTAGCTGCAAACACACCTAAATTGAAGAAAAAATTATAGGAAATTAAAAAAAAAACATGTTTTAGCCCAAATTTATCTTCGAAAAACATTTACACATCTGCCTGAAAACACAATCACCTGTGTGCAGCTACCATTGCACAAACACTGTAAATTGGGAGGGAGCGCCAGCACTGTGAACCATTCACTACTGTGCTGTTAAGTGCCACCAATCTTACAAAGCAACACTGGAGGGCTGGAGAAAATATTTTTTTTTGTATTTCCCATAAGCCTAAGTTCACATCTCTGCAGGTACAGGACTGTGTGTAAATTGTACACATTCCAGCATTTGCAGCAAAACACGCTGATGTTTAGCAGATGTGTGGGGGTGCCATTAATTCTTAATGGCACCCCTGCACATTGGAAAATGTAGTGGGTTTTCCCCCTGCATAGACACACATAGGACCATGTAGTTTTCATGCAGCTATGATTTTAGAAAAGGTGCAAGGAACCTTTTGCCTGCATTTCCCATTCAAATGAATGGGCAGCTGCAGCCGCACGGAAACCACACAAGAGCAAACTTAAGAGTTAAATTTATTTCTCGAAGTCCATAGGGAGACACAAGATTTCAGACGCAGTTGGGTTACACCACTACCTACAGGAAGACTGGACACTAACAAACAGAAAAATCAGAAGATCAAAAGCTATTCCCCAGTATAACCCATCCTTTACCCAGCATACCTCAGTTTTATTATACTAAGCCTAGGGCTAGAACAAAAACAGAAGTGCAAGACCAGTGTCACCCAATGAACTGGTTTTGCATATCAGTTGAAGCTATTAATGGACTGATTTGAAGCACAAATGAACTGTTCATTTAATGTTTGGCACATTAGCATGTTATGGTTATATTATATGTTCTATTATATATATTTTTTTGACCTAGCACAATTTATACACCACTGGGGGGGGGGTTGGGGTTACTGTTAGCGCTGTGTTTTACCTATTGCACCAGTTATTACGAGGTTTTACCCCTATACATAGCAGCTACAGATTAGACCCACTCTTCACATACATAAGCGTGAGTTTGGCGTGTGTATCTACATACATATGACTTTATATAAGCACACCTTCAACCTGACTACTGGTGTTCCTTTTAAAATATAGTACACTGGTTTAACAACATTCCCCTTCAAAGAGGAACATTTCAAGCAGACTTAGGTAGGGCCCAGGACCCCTAAAGGGTGCTTTTAGTCAAAATACCTGAATTAGTGGATGTAAGGTTAAGGTTTGCAGGCAATTTAAAAGCCACAAGACTGAACACAGCAGTCTGATCCTGCAAATGCAGGGCAGAATATACTGCATCAAGGTCTGACACTAGCTCCTGTCATTCCGAGTTAACTGCATTAGACTGCAGTGCCTCCAAAACAGTCTCTCCACAAATTTACTGTTGGGACTCTGAGTCACAGATGGTCACAGGGACCAGTGCCATGGCCTGATCGAAGGGGTCTGGAGTGTCAAAGATATGAGTCTGCAGGGTGGCACTGAAGCACCTTTAGAACCTCTGTAGTCAATGTGCAAGGTGAGTTAAGCACACAGTCCAAGTTGAAAAGTGGATATGATAGTCTCTGAAGATCATGCAGGGGACTTGGCCCCACCTGACAGAGCTGAGGAAGACTCTCATGAAAAATAACATACAAAACTAGTAGGGTACTGGGTTCGAGATTACAGGCACTGGTTTCATCAGAGGATATAGAGTAGGCACCTTGAGAACCGAAAGGGAACTATGGCCTGGGGTTACTGGTGGCAGCGGGACTGTCCCCCCCTGTGACTATGTGCAGACATTTTGTGCCCACGTAGCAGTAATGCAACCAGTCCCAAAGTGCGAGGCAATGCCTCAGTTACTCATGACTGTAGGTGTTGATTAAGGTGATCAAGTCAGTGCAGGAGGGCAGTGAAAATGGACTGGAGACCAAAGATCCATAAGGTGCCTGCAAGTGGGAGCAGCAGTAGGATACTGCTTCCCTCATGCTGAATGGTGGAAAAGAGTGCAGGGCGACAATCCACCCAGTAGAGGAATGTAACGCTCTGTCCCTCAGTGTTAACCCATACCATGGTTAAACAAACAATGGTGGGAATCTGAAAGGCACCTAACAGTCTGGATAGTGAGGTAGCTCCAGTTGCCGTAGCCCAACCGGCCTTACTCAGAAAGAGTCTTCAGTTAGGGTCACATCTGAGGGCTGTGTGATGGCTCACTCAGTGGCTATCTTTGTAGTACACTCACAACTGGAAAGTACCACAATGCAAAGCATAACACCTGAAGGTCACATTCCAGGCTAGTCCTAATCGCCCAGACCAGCAATGTCTGGATAAGGCCTCCAAAGTAAGGCAGAAGAAAAGCTGATCTGGATAGATGTAGAGACCAGCCTTTGAAAGTTCCTGGATAAAGTGGACACAAAAAAAAGACAGAAATTTAGACAAGATGTCTATCCTCTTAGGCTACTGGCAGCAAAAATCTAAGGCATGCTGGGAAGAGAATGAGTTATACTGGGAGCTGGTTTAGAAATTTCTGTTTGCCAGTGTACGTATCTCCTGTAGGCGACAGTATGACCGATGTATGCACATATGCACTTTGGATTATACACATTTGAGTTATGCACCTATGTACTTTGGATTATTGTAATCATTTTATTATTAATATTTTTTATTAACTTTAGCGCAACTGTATATATTTATGACAGTATGACCCAACTGTATCTGAATTCCTTGTATCTCAATGGACAAGAATGAAAGTACTGTTGCTCCAGAAGGCAGGCTTAAAGGTGTGGGAGAAATCAAAGTGCCTCACTAGTGGAGTGAACCTAATTTTTAGTCCAGCAGGTGAAGCAGTAGGGTGGCTAATCTGCAAATTCTGAAAAGTGGTGTCAGGTGGGTTCGAATTGTAAAACTAGCCAAAGAAAAAAAACATCACCAACAAAACAGTTCTCATAACAGTCAACATGTTTATCTGCATGACTGCAATTCTGCTTTAATTGCTATATCACTTTACTAACTGGGCCAGAGCAACGTTTTTTTTTCCAAATGTACAGCCTAATCAACTGCTGAATTTTAAATCAAGGGCTGCAGGAACGGTGTGAGGGTTCAGCCCAGAAGTAGCACTTTTCATGAATTTCAGTCCAGTCAATGAAAAACATTTCAGGGCCTCCTTTGCAGAATTTTATTGAGCACTTAGCTGTGTTCTAGTAGGGGATTATATGAAAGGTATAATTTCTTCACCACGAATATAAAATGGCAATCTGACCATCTTTGTCACAAACATGCAAAGTTTGGTGAAACGAAGGTGGGACTGTATTCAGTACATCTTTCCTAATCCCCCCATGCAGCTTAGGGTTCATCAGACCTTACACTACAGTTCCGTTAAAAATCAGATTACAGTAGCTTTTAAGATTTGCAATCACAGGAACTTTACTCATACTCAGATGTGATTGCAAAGGTTTACATTTATAATTCTCAATCAAGCTGCTACTTATCTAGTGCATATTTCTGCAGTGCAATATATACAATGGGTAAAATAAGTATTGAACGCGTCACCATTTTTCTACGGAAATATATTTCTAAAGGTGCTATTGACAAGATATTTTTACCACACGTCAGTAACAACCCATGCAATCCATACATACAAGGAAACCAAAACAAATACGTTCAGAAATGAAGTTGTGTGTATTAACAACTTCCTTACTGGGCACTTAAACCCCCCTCCTGCCCAGACCAATTTTCAGGTTTCAGCCCTGTCGCATTTTGAATGACAATTGCGCAGTCGTGCGACGTTGTACCCAAATAAAATTGATGTCCTTTTTTCCCCACAAATAGAGCTTTCTTTTGGTGGTATTTGATCACCTCTGCGGTTTTTATTTTTTGCACTATAAACAAAACCATAAGCGACAATTTTGAAAAAAGAACAATATTTTTTACTTTTTGCTCTAATAAATATCCAAAAATTAAAAAAAAAAAAAAAAAATATTCATCAGTTTTGGCCGATTTATATTCTTCTACATATTTTTGGTAAAAAAAAAATCGCAATCGGCGTTTATTGATTGGTTTGCGCAAAAGTTATCGCGTCTACAAACTATGGGAATTGATTTATGGCGTTTTTATTATTTTTTTTTTACTAGTAATGGTGGCGATCTGCGATTTTTATCGGGACTTTGATATTGGGGGGGACATGTCGGACATTTTTGACACATTTTTGGGACCAATGACATTTATACAGCGATCAGAAATTTAAATGTCCACTGATTACTGTATAAATGTCATTGGCAGTGAAGGGGTTAACCTGCAGGGGGCAGTGAAGGGGTTAACAATGTTCCCTGGGTGTGTTCTAACTGTGGGGGGGGGGGGGGGGGGG
>BLSH010440459.1:368433-393841 GCA_018402905.1 Glandirana rugosa
GTTGGCAGGGACATAACAGATCTAACTGATCCCAGTGACAGGGATCAGTAGATCTGCTTGTCCACCTCTCACAGAACGGGGAACCGCCATGTTTACATTGGCGGTTCCCCGTTCTACAGCTTTGCAGGCGATCGCGGGTCAGGAGCGGACATAGAGTGGGCACGGCCACGCAGCGTGTGGTGGCCGTGCGCGCAGGGGGCGTGTAAAGGGGCGGATGTCCATGGACGTCCACCCGGATATTCAGATCCACGCTGTAGACGTCTTTCGTCTATAGCGCGGATCTCTAGTGGTTAAAATGGAATGACTCTGGGAAAAAGAATTAAACACATGAAGAAAGGGAGGTGCAAAAAAGGCATGGAAAGCCAAGATACCAGCTGAAATATATTCGTAATTCGAAAGCAATCCTACCCCTTGCCAGTGCAAATTAATATCAGCTGGTTCAATATCAACTGATGGCCTATAAAAGGATGTCTCATTAGCAAGGTAAAAGGAAATGGACAGCCCGCTCCAGGCGTGGAGATCTGTAGTGATCCAGGAGATCAGGTGCAGGTCCAGACAACCGTAAGTCCAAGTCCAGACAAATCCAAGAGAAAAGGCCGCACTCCAAGGTCCAGGAAAAAGTTTTAATGTGAACCATCAAAGATAGATCACAGGCAGAACGTGCAACACAGCTGAAAGGGTTAACGTGTTTCACGGATCTATGGTCCGCTTAGTCATAACCTATATATAGAGCTGAGCAAAGTGAATAAATATACAAATGTGCATATGTGACTGATTAGTAGCTCATTAGTGAAATGCAAAACAAGCACATCAGTGGTAATCAGCAGGTGTGTATCCCAAATTAACGCTATAGTGGCGTGATCAGAGAGTAGTGCACCAATTTCAAAGATGGGATAAAAACCTATTAGTCAGTGGTCTGGACGAAATAAACGCAAACAACCGATGTCGCGTACGATCACATCTTAAAACATTGTAAAGAGGTATAAGGAAAACAAAGTAACATAACATAACAAGGTGATCTGCAACGCTCCCACGGATACAAAATGCATGGAGCTGCTGCCAATATGAAAATGACACAATGTCTCAGATTGGCAACACACAGAGAAAGAGTCAACAGACGTAGGCATCACACCAATTGATACATCGTAGAAACGGAAAAGACCGTAATAGTGTCATTTGGTAACAATACCGATCACCTTTAGACCATGTATGATGCATGTCAAAAACATCTGTAACTGTTATCCAACTCCATGTATGCATATCTAAAATAGGGAGCTGGCAGAAACCGGACCCGGGAGTGAATAAAACCCAATGCCCGGATAAACGGGAAAAGACAAGAAAGAGAATAGAAAAAATCAATGGAAAAGTATATTAAACACAGAGTGATTGTAGCGAGTAAAAACGCTGCTCGGGGCCAACAGATGTCATATGTGTTTAAACCAAATGATGATATGGGTCCTGTATGTCAGTTGCACTTCCATGATGTGCTTGCAATGAAACAGGAACATATGTGTATGTCGGTGCTTAGGTTTTATTATAGTTATAAAACCATCATGTTAGAGGACATATTTATGGAGGGAAGTAAACCTCAATCTCAGGGTACCCTATATTTGCCTCTACTTTTAGATTAGTTAACATTTTTTATATATACGGTATATATATATATATATATATATATATATATATATATATATATATATATATATATATATATAAAAACCTGGACAGAACTCAAACAGATGAACTAATTCAATGGGAAACCAAAAGAAAAAAGGAGGCCCCCCCCCCTGTGGGGGAGATATTAAATGGGATTACAGTAGCACAGACTAAGGCTATAGTTCAGCATAAGCTAAATATTTTTCGGACTGAAGAATCAGTCCGGACCTAAAGGGTAAAGAAATATGTATATATAATGGCACTGTAAAAGATATAAATATTCAACAGTGCCTGTACAAGTAATGGTTAATTATTTGTGTTTAGTTCTCATAGTAATGGGAGACATCCCATTCAAAATTCATACCATTGGGAATGCGACTTTGCAATTTGTAAATCCAAAATACCTCCCTCCTGCAAAGGAGACGGAACAGGTCACCGCCTCGAGATGTGACCCGCTCGATCACCTGTACTCGCATGGAGGAGGTATCGCCTTGGTGCAAATTGTTAAAATGTCTGGCCACATTAGTGGATTTTAATGCCCTAATGTCTGCTAGGTGTTCGCGGAACCGATCTTGCAACTTTCTAGTGGTTCTACCAACATATTGACAGGGACAGAGAACGCAGGTGATCAAATAGACAATGAACATAGTATTACAGTTGAAAAACAGATCAATTGAATACTGTCTATTGAAGAGCAAAAAGTTCTTCCTGGAAGAAGGAAATGACAACATGGGCAATCCCTTGTGCCACATTTATAGTTGCATTTACAATGCAACCATGTTACAGATGTTCAAATCATTTTTTTGGAGGAGAACAGACTTGGAGACAGCATATCTCCCAATGTTTTAGAACGTTTGGCAACTATGTTAATGCCTGAATCCAAAATTTGGGAGCATATGTTGTCTGAATATAGAGCTGGGACATGTTTTTGAATGACATGTTTAATTGTGGAAAATTTTGCACTGAAATCAAGGACCAAATAGGGTCTATTGTCCCAACCCGACGCCACAGGTGAGGTGTTCTGGCCATTCTCAAATACCTGTGGAGTCTGGAGTGTGGGACAGGTCCTCCTTTTCTTCACAGTTGTACCACCAGGGACGAGTAAAGTACCTCTACTAGTGGTTTTAGCTCGATGATATGCTCTATGAATCATGCATTTAGGATAGCCCCTCTGCTGGAATCTCCTAGACAGTTTTCCTGACTCCAAATCAAAGGTCGCATCATCACTACATATGCGTCGAAGTCTTAAAAATTGACCCACCGGGATACTAATGGTATGAGCTCCACCAGAAGATTCGGATGTACAAAACATGGACACAGCAAATACTGCCACGCACATCGATATCACCAAGGACTTTTGTGACTTTACTTTTCAAGAAACTGTGCTCTGGCGGATTTGGAATCTCTGAATAGAGAGAGCATAGAGAAAAGTGAGAGGTTACCTGACCAGGGAGGCACTTATTGGGTCCCCCTAAAGGCCCCCTCTACATTTTACCCTATACAATCACGTTGTAAAGAGATGGATTCTTTTCAAAAACTAGTGGAACGAGATCTATTCAATTTGGCTAGATCCACACACACATCAACCACTCCACTTCAAAAGATAATTTAACACATATTGAGAGACAATCCCTCAATCAGCTGCTCAGCGAAATACTAAGAGGCTTACCAGACCCAGCTGGAAGCTGAGCATTTGGCTAATATATGCAGGAACCACCACTGATTTCACACCACTTAGATAGGGCTCCTTCAGATTCCAAGCGCTTCTCTTGTGACCACCACAATGGGATGTTTCAAACAGCACTCACTGCAGGATGTCATCTGATGCACTTTTAACTCTGACCACATATTAATACAGGCACCCACAGAGAAAAGAAAGGCCCAGATAGTGAAGCACTGTAAACGTTGATTTTTATTCTATATAAAATGAGGGTACTCACATAAATGACAATAATAAAAGCAGACCGGCCGATTCCCGTGTTCCGGGTAGAGAAACAGACAAGTGGTGACGTCAGCACACCCTCCCGACATACGTTTCGTCAAAGAGGATGTCGTCCGGGGATAGGGAGCGCCGCCGGGTCACCACATATATATATATATATATATATATATATACACACACATATATACACACACACACACACACACACACACACACACACACACACACACACACACCAGCTGCCCACTGGATCTGAAACGTGAGCGGCCATCTTACTTGATGAAAATAATTCGCTAGTTTCTGCTAACCTCCTATATGATAAAAAGCAGTAAGCTATTAAAAAGTTATTTTTTAAAAAAAATCTTTTTTTCTTTTCCTTTTTTTTTCCCCTTCTTTTCTCTTTCTTTCCCTTTTTTCACTATTTAGATATAATTGATGAAACTGGAGAGAAACAAATAAGGGGGATTAGAATTGAAAAATGGAACATGGGTCGTCCCTCAAAAGGTAAAACCCATATATTCCAGACATGGTTGTGACTCCATATAGATAATTTCTCATAAAAACAAATAGGTAAAGAAATATAACCTGCCAGACATTTATTAAATACAAAAAAAATTACAAAAAAAAATTACCAAAAATTTAAAACAAAAATTATGTAAATATAAAAAAAAAAATATGTAAATATATATATATATATATATATAAATATATATATATATATATAAATAAAAAGCAAGGGGTAGGAATTTAACTTTCTCAATTCACTATCTTGGGTACGAAATTGACCAGCGATGTAATAGAAATGAATTCCAAATTTTACAAAAATGATTGCTTCAAGACAGCTCAAGTCTCAGAACGAGTTTACAAGCTAATATCACAAACATGGCACCAGTTATTCGCGTAAATATAACATCCACTGATATCATGTACCCAAACAATATGGCTAATATAAATAGTTAAAACACCCAATCCCTACAATGGTGGACGTGAGGGCTCCGTCTGTACCACAAATAGTATACAAAAACCCATTGTCCTACCATGACCACAGGGCATAACTTGAAAGCCCCTAAGCTCAAAACAATCAACCCAGGACCAGGTAGAGATTCTAAAGATGGATTCCAGTATCGGGTGGGTTAGGAGTTGTCAAAGGCATTTGTATCAGTGTCTACATTTAACCCATAGGAGGTATGGGATTTAATCCTATAGATCCAGGACATTTCAAGTTGTGAAATGCCCCTTAGAGTAGACCCACCATACCAATGGGGTTTGTAATGATCAATGCCTAAAAACAGGGTCTTAGATGGATCCCTATTGTGATGGTCTCCATAGTGTTTAGACAGAGAGTGGTTTTTAAATCCTGTGAGTATATTTGTTATATGCTCATTGAGCCAGACTTGTAAGGGACGCTTGGTCCGGCCCACATATTGTAGCCCACGAGGGCACTGTATCATGTAAACTATGGCCTTCGTGTTACAGGTAATGAAGGGCCCAATCCTAAACTGGACCGATCTACTTGCAGACACGAAGGTCTGAGCCTTCCTACCAGTAAGGCTGTTATGGGAATAGACCCTACACATTTATAAAACACAGTTAATTCCTGGGAAAAGGCCAACTTTTTGGTAGGCGAGTTAAACACAGTTGGGGCTACCCTATTCCTAAGGGAGGAGGCACCATTATAAATCACAGTGGGGTGGTCAGGGAGACTATTACCCAAAATCCGATCGCTCTTAAGGATATGCCAATGTTTAGATATTAACTGCTTAACCTTCCTAGCTTGGAAGGAGTATGTTGTAATAAATTGCAGTTGAGGGGGAGTGTGGGGTCTATCCTCACTTGATCTCTCCTTAAGCAAATCTTCTCTATTCATCCTCGAAACATCTTCCAGAGTGGAAGACAAGAGTTCACTACTATACCCCTTTTCCATAAACCTTTGAGTCAGAATCTCAGACTGTTGAAAAAAATCCCCAAGATCCGTACAATTGCGGCAAAGCTCCATATATTGGCTCTTAGGGACTCCTCTGAGACAAGGAGGATGATGGCAACTGTTCAACGGAATGAAGGAATTTCGATCAGAGGATTTAAAGTATGTTGAGGTGGTGAACTGACCGTTTTTATCTTCTATATTGAGATCCAGAAAGTTGACTTTTTCTGGATGGGCCACATAATTAAGCTCAATCCCTCTGTCATTACAATTAAGAAATTCAAAAAAGTCTTTCAGACTCTGAAGGTCCCCATCCCATAGGAGGAGGATGTCATCGATGTACATGGCCCAAAGGACCACTTCTGGTCTACGTTGGGCATAGATGACATCCTCCTCCCACAGGGCCATAAATAAATTAGCAAGGCTGGGTGCATATTTTGCACCCATTGCAACACCCCTAATCTGATTGTAGTACTTCTGGTCGAACCAGAAGTAGTTGTGGGTGGCAGCAAATTCTAAAAGTTCCATAACAAAATCCACCTGTTCCTGGGGTAGCTTGGAATCCTTCTGTAAATAATACCTAACTGCGAATAGGCCCAAATGATGGGGTAGAATTGTGTATAAGGATGTGACATCTGCTGTCACCAAGAGCAATGCTCCAGATGGAACATAATCTGAAAGGATGTTCATCGCATGTCTAGAATCCTTAATGTAAGTTTGTCTGTTTCTCTACCCGGAACACGGGAACCGGCCGGTCTGCTTTTATTATTGTCATTTATGTGAGTACCCTCATTTTATATCGAATAATAATCAACGTTTACAGTGCTTCACTATCTGGGCCTTCCTTTTCTCTGTGGGTGCCTGTATTAATACGTGGCGTTCGGAGTTAAAAGTGCGTCAGATGACATCCTGCAGTGAGGAGTGCTGTTTGAAACATCCCATTGTGGTGGTCACAAGAGAAGTGCTTGGAATCTGGAGGAGCCCTATCTAAGTGGTGTGAAATCAGTGGTGGTTCCTACATATATTAGCCAAACGCTCAGCTTCCAGCTGGGTCTGGTAAGCCTCTCAGTATTCGGTGGTGGACACACATCTGTTTGAAGCACACTGGGTGTCCTGTTGGATATTAAATTTACTGTTATTCTTGCATCTGACTACATGGAGACGTATATGTGGACTTGCTGTGTAACAATTTGCATTTTTCCTCTATTTGGATTGCTCTCAATTTAGCTCAGCCCTTTATACACAACATTTAGGGCAAACCTGTGAAATACTGGGAAAATATAGTCTGGTCAGATGAGACCAAAATTGAACTCTTTGGATGCCAGAATACACAACATGTTTGGAGGTCAAATGGCAATGCATATCACCCCAAAAACACAATACCAACAGTGAAGTTTGGAGGTGGGAACATCATGGTGTGGGCAGGACTGTTTTTCAGCACATGGTACTGGCAAACTTAATATCATTAAGGCTAGGTTCACACTAGAGCTGCACGATTCTGGCCAAAATGAGAATCACAATTTTTTTCCTTAGAATAAAGATCACGATTCTCTCATGATTCTCGGGGCGCAACATCTTACATATACAAAAAAATTGGGCTAACAACACTGTTTATTTATTTTGAAAGGGTAATTTTTCCAAAAAAAAATTCTTTTGAAAGACTGCTGCGCAAATACCGTGTGACATAAAATATTGCAACAACCACCATCTTATTCTCTAGGGCAGGGTTAGGGAACCTGTGGCTCTCCAGCTGTTGTAGAACTACATTACCCATGAGGCATTGCAAGGCTGATGGATACAATTACTCCCAGAAGCATGATGGGAAATGTAGTTCTACAAGAGCTGGAGTGCCGCAGGTTAAACTAAACATCTTCTATACACGGGAGTTGATTCCTTTGAAGTAATTACATTGTATCTTTCTAGCTTCTTATATCAGCGTGACTTCAGAACTTGGCAGTCTGCCCAAAGACTCAAGTCGCTCTGACTTAGAAAAGACTTCAGACGACTTGCATTGACTTTTATTACAGTCAAGTCGCTCTGAGTCGCCCCGCAAGTCGGACTCCATTAACTGCACTGAAAATCGAGGGGAGATGTGAATCGAGATTGTGATTTTATTACGATTAATTGTGCAGCTCTAGTTCACACCATATGCGATGCGGGAACCTGTGCGATTCTAGCGCCGTTCCCGCATCGCATCTCTCCCGCAGGCAGTTCACACTGCCCTCTGCGAACCGCTGTGGGTGTCAATACAATGTTAATTACACGCCCAGATCGCATAGGTGAGGACACCCATGCGATCATGTTCCAGTGCGGGGAAAAAAAAGTCCTGCGAATCGAATGCGAGTTCAGCCATACAACTATGGCTGAACTCGCATTGCACAGACAACGCATGCGATCGGCAACTCAGTGCGGGTGTGAATCACATGCGATGTCTCTGTTCACAGAAGTGTGAACCCAGGCTAAAGGAGGGATGAATGGAAAATGTACCAAGACATTCTTGATAAAAATCTGCTGCCATCTACCAGGATGATAAAGATGAAACAAGGGTGGGCATTTCAGCAAGACAATGATCCCAAACACAAAGCCAAGGAAACTGTCAATTGGTTTCAAAGAAAGAAAACAAAGCTGCTAGAATGGCCCAGCCAATCACCTAACTTGAATCCAATAGATAATCTATGTAAAGAACTAAAGATCAGAGTTCATAGAAGAGGCCCATAAAACCTTCAAGATTTGAAGATTGGGTGGAAGAATGGGCCAAAATCACACATGAGCAATGCATGCAACTCGTTTCTCCATACAGGAGGCGTCTTGAAGCTGTTATTACCAACAAAGGATTTTGCACAAAGTATTAAATACATTTCAGTTAGCGTGTTCAATACTTTTCCCCTGTTATTACACATAACTTCATTTCTGAACTTGTTTGTTTTGGTTTCCTTGCATGTATGGTTTGCATGGGTTGTTACCGACGTGGTGAAAATTTCATGTCAATAGCACCTTTAGAAATATATTTACCTAGAAAAATAATGACGTGATTAATACTCATTTTACCTGCTGTATGTGATTCCTTTATTAGGATGCACATTTGTTTATTCAGTGGGGTTTCCTGGCTTCCTCTGGCAGTATCACAAATCAGGCCTTTTGTTTGGTCGTCCAGACCTTCTTACAGTACCCTTGTGCTCATGTACAACCACTGTACCGCTTTCTCAGCACTCTCTGCAGCCTCTGGGCATGGAACCACCTGTCTCCCAGGCAGAGCCCTTAACTACTGCTATGCCCTTGATAACCAGTGTCCACACCTGCACACTAAGGCTGCATTCACACCTGGGCGTAGCGTTTTCAGGCAGAAATACACACTTTTTTTACCACGATTTTTACAGCGATTTTTGTACAGGTTGTAAAAAGTAGAAAAATGCCCAAATCAAGCTACAAAAATACTTCCAGAACTTGTTTGAGCTTCAGGTGTTTTCAGGCTTTTGGCTTCAGGCGTTTTTGAGTGGAGATGTGAACCATCCAGCATTTTGTAGCTTCAGGCTTCAAGCTACAAAACGCCCAGGTGTAAATGCAGCCTCACTCTGCTGGTCTCGGGTAAGACCTGGACATGGGGGTATACCACAAGGTTGCTTTATGACCCCAAGTTTTGGATTTCATGTAGCAACATTTTGTTATATTTAAAATAGTAAGCCAAGTAGTTAGCGATTTACATTTCAAAATTCTACATACGCTTCATTCAGTGGAACAAAAATGAAGTCTTTCTGAAAGAGGTCCACATGCCGAGTCCAAGTTTTAACTCTTCCATGCCTCCTTTGCTGCAGTCTGGGGAGAGAAATAATAAATTACTCAAGCTTTGCTCATTTTTTTCCTGACCTACAATAAGCAAAATACTGTACAGTACATCTAGCAATTAACAAATACGAAAGTATTTATTCCAGTCACTTTTGAAACCGACAGCTATTGCGCCAAGGAGGAAAAAATGAGAACGTGAAATGCACAATGATCTCCGAGCAATTAAAGCGGTAGTAAACCCGCCTATCATTTTCAGCCAAGGAAGCTGTCATCTTGGCCTCTGTTTAAACTACAACTGCCATGATGCTGTACATGTGATCAGCTATGACACCAGCCATTGGATGGTTTGACAGTTTGGTTTAGAGCACAACCAATGGGAGCGTTACATTTCCGGCACGTGCCGGAAATAGGACTGTTTTTAAACTGTTAAATGGATGGGTTTACTACCGCTTTAACAATGCAAGCATCTCAAGAATTTTTCGCCTCTAGTTCTTGGTATTCTAAAAAAAATTATTCCTACAATTTTGGCATTATTTATATGCAAAAACTAGATTTGCTTTAACAATTTAATCACTTGAACGCAAACAAAATGTCAAAGAGCTTTCCTCACTTGAGGTAGAGCTCCCAAGGCCTGTGCTGTAATGACCAACAGTGCCCGCAACCACCATACCCACTAATGAGCCAAGTTCTAGGGCTACAACCTTGCTTAAAGCGGCTAGGCTTCATATAGTGCGATCCAACCCAATTTAGAAAACAGATTTACTTCTCAGGTAACTCAAAAGTTGCACAACTGCAGTGTGAGATATAAGGCATCTTCTGACTGCTCAACTCGGAAGATCTGGAGAGGTCACTACCGCTCAGCTTAATGTTCTCCTTGCTGGAGGCTCTGACATGAGGAGGTAAACCCTGTTTCTGCCAAGGTGGCTGCCTCCACAGCCTCTGCTTTACCCTCTGCATTTTCTGGGCCACAGCTTCCACAGTTTAGAACCTCTTCTGGATTTCTGTGCGAAACACTGCATAACTTTGGGGGAAAAAAGGATACCTTGGAGAGATGCAATGCTGTGCCCATAGCACCTTTAAGCTCAGTGAAACCAACTACCGTATATACTCGTGTACAAGTCGACCAGTGTATAAGCCGACCCCCTACATTTGCCCAAAAAATATGGGAAAACTTATTGACCCGCGTATAAGCCTAGGGTGGGAAATGCAGCAGCCAGAACACAGGAACAGGGAGCCAGAACACAGGGATTTTAGCCAGGACACAGGGATATTAGCCAGGACACAGGGATATTAGCCAGGACACAGACTGTAGCCAGAACACATAAAAGATGAGTAAGGTAGTTTCACATTAAACAGAGCTGTGCTGCTTCTAAGAGCCGTTCTGAGCATGTAACTGTGACTAATTACATTGGAATGTAGAGAATGCTGAGAGAGAGCTGCAGCTCTTCACTGAGATCAGGAGGTGGGCAGACTGAACAGCTAACATCAGCTTGTCCTGCCCACCTGCCGACATCAAGCTGAAAATCTGACACCTCTCTCAGCATTCTCTACATTCCAATGTGATTAGTCACAGTTACAAGCACAGAACGGCTCTTAGAAGCAGCACGGCTCTGGTTAATGTGAAACTACTGATCACCCACAGACACTGACTCGGGTATAAGCCGAGGGGGGTCTTTTTCAGCACAAAAAATGTGCTGAAAAACTCGACTTATACCCGAGTATATACGGTATATCACTATTAGTCATCATAATGCAAGCAGGGTGGGGATTATTTAGTTTAGAGAAACAACGTGCAAAACGAAATTCTAATATATATATATATATATATATATATATATATAGATCAGGAAACGATTACACAAAAGGAAAACAACGCTGTGTTACTCTTAAGTAATAAAACTGCAGACTGCCCTTTTCTAACAGTTAATAATGTAATGATCTAAGTAAAAGACAACCAAAATACAGCAATTTAACTAGGGTAAAGTGAAACATGATATACCATTAAAGGAAAAGAATTGCAGTAACAAATCAAATGTCAGCTGTCATCAGTTGTGTGTAGCAATGTCAATGAAATATAATTCAGGAGTGGTTGCTATATGTGACTGACTTTTTAAAACATTAACGTATTATATAATATGCATAGCATACAGGACAAGAAAAAGTAACAAGGACTAAATCAGCTTAATAGCAAACTTACGTCAAGTTAGCTGTATCCTGTAAGTTCCTCCTCTCTCTCTGATTGAGGCGTTTATAGAAAAAAGAGCTAAAAATATGGATCCTGTCTGCATGTTCTCTTAGTTTCTCAAGTACCAAATACCTGGTTAAAAAAAGAAAAGACTGAAATGATATTTAGACAAAAGGATTACTACATTACATTCACATCACTTATAGAGATGTTTAATACTACATAACCTAACAACCTAATAAAACCCTTACCTGTGACTCTGCATGATTTAGGTCACCATTAGATCACACAATCTGTATACAAACTATTCCCAACATGGTGCCCTGTGCTGGGGATATATTTACAAATGCCTCCTTTGAAAGCCAGTAGATGACACTTTGCAGAGCTCTAAATTCTAGCTATCACTAACAGATCGGGTCCCCATATATAACATAATATAATAAAGTGCTTCCATATGCTCTGTGCTTGCTCATTTAACACATACTCTGATTTTTCATGCTCCGTTTCTCCACGTCACTCTTTTCTCCTGTGTCCCCAGCAACTTTCTCATTTGTGCACATCAACATCTATATACAGGAAAACTCACCAGATTTTGTTGACCCCTTTCTATACAGACAGCGGGTCACACAGCCCTTTTCTCACCCAAGGTGATTCTTTCTGATGTCCGCTATCTCCTCCTCCACTTTAAACACCACATTAGAATGTATCCACCCTCAGGGTTCCATGCTCAATATTTGGGGGTGCTCATTCAAACACAATTTTGGTCACACGTAGTTTACATTTATGATGCAGTCGTAGACTCTCAGAACCTCATGTCCCCTTCAATTGCTCTACTTTCCTTATTGCCCTACCCCATTTTTATTGCTAAAAAGTGACTATTGCGATTCTAAGAGCAGCTAAAAACGTGTTGCCAGGCATTGCTGACGGACACTTCCATGAACACGGAATGGATTGCTGAACTTACACGCATAAAACATCTTGAGGAGCTGGTAGCAAAACGTCATGACAAATTCTTCTACAGACATGGCCACCTTGGGTATCTGGATATTCTTTTCAGACTCTCTTGAGTTTTGCACCATTTTCTCTTGAACGTGGAATCTTCTAGTCACATGTCAGAGCTATGTTTCTCCCATTCTTGCAACCCGCTCTCTCCTCTCTCTTCCCACCCTTTACCTTACCCTGCTCCTTCCTTTTCTGTTCTTTTCATTTTCCTTTTCTGCCTTACTTCATCATCAGGTTAATTCCCATACTAGTACAAATCTTCCCTGCCCCTGTTAATCTCAAGACACTAACTTTAGGTGTTTGAGACCTCTGCAACACACCCATGCAGGAAGCTCTGGATCTCATATCCACTTACACTCATCATCATGAGGTGTGGATTGTGCTTCTATGTCAATCAATATCCTATTATTCCAATGAGTTTTGGTTATACCCCAATGTAAGTTGCTTTGCTTCCACTGTCTGACGTTGTGAAATGATTATGCCTTTTGAATTTTTATTTTGAGGATGACATATGGGACTACCAAGATAAAAGCTGGCATCTTCTTTCAACACCTGTACTTTTATATCTGCAAACTGATAAAGCCTTATACTTCAAAAAAGAAAAAAAAAGGAGCTAGAAATGTGTATATACTGTATTATACTGTACAGTGGCTATAAAAAGTCTACACACCCCTGTTTAAATGTCAGGTTTCTGTGATGTAAAAAAAATGAGACAAAATAATAATTTCAGAACTTTTTCCACCTTTAATGTGACCTATAAAATGTACAATTCAGTTGAAGAACAAACTGAAATCTTTTAGGTGGAGGGAAGTAAAAATAAAAAAACTAAAATAATATGGTTGCATAATTGTGCACACCCTTAAACTAATACTTTGTTGAAGCACCTTTTGATTTTATTACAGCACTCTGCCTTTTTGAGTATGTGTCTTTCAGCATGACACATCTCGATTTGGCAATACTTTTCCACTCTTCTTTGCAAATCTGTCAGATTGTGAGGGCATCTCCTGTGCACAGTCCTCTTCAGATCACCCCACAGAATGGATTCAGTCCTGGGCTCTGGCTGAGCCATTCCAAAACGTTCATCTTCTTCTGGTGAAGCCATTCCTTTGTTGATTTGGATGTATGCTTTTGGTCGTTGTCATGCTGAAAGATGAAGTTCCTCTTCATGTTCAGCTTTCTAGCAGAAGCCTGAAGGTTTTGTGCCAATATTGACTGGTATTTGGAACTGTTCGTAATTCCCTCTACCTTGACTAAGGCCCCTGTTCCAGCTGAAGAAAAACAGCCCCAAAGGATGATACTGCCACCACCATGCTTGTGGGTATGGTGTTCTTTTGGTGATATACAGTGTTGTTTTTGCCCAAAACATTTCTTTTGGAATTATGGCCAAAAAGTTCAACCTTGGTTTCATCAGACCATAACACATTTTGCCACATGCCTTTGGGAGACTTCAGAAGTGTTTTTTTTTTTTTAAATTTAGCCAGGCTTGGATGTTTTTCTTCATAAGAAAAGGCTTCCTTCTTGCCACTTTACCCCATAGCCCAGACATATGAAGAACATGGGAGATTGTTGTCACATGTACCACACCGCCAGTAATTACCAGATTTTCCTGCAGCGCCTTTAATCACTTCTCCCCCAGCGACGTCATATGACGTTGCAGAGGTTAAATGGGGATATCTGAATGGTGCCTGCAGCTACAGGCACCATTCAGATATTGTTTTTTAGAGCCGGCGATTCCCTGCACCGCAAGAATGATCATAGCGGCAGTTCAGCCGCTTGATCGTTCTTACAGACAGCGGGAGGGGTGCCCCCCCACGGTGCTTCACCGGGTCTGCCCATGCCATCAGCGGCCTGGAGAATGAATCGGTCACCGGCGGAAGCTAGCATAGAGATCACCAGTCATCTCTAGTCGCCTCGGAAGTCCGGGTGCAACGTATGACATCACGTCTGGCTCGATGGATGTAAACAATGCCCGGGACTCGGCTGGAAAGACAGAGACAGTTAATTTTTTTTCCTGATCTCGGTCTTTCCAGCCTAGAGAGATGTGGGGTCTTATTGACCCCATATTTCTCCGTAAAGAATACCTGTCACGCAGTATTCCTATTACAAGGGATGTTTACATTCCTAGTAATAGGAATAAAAACAATCTAATTTTTTTAAAACCGTGTAAAAAAAAAAAAAAAGTTAAAACAAACAATAGATAAAAAAAAATTAAACCGCCCCCATCACCACGAGCTCGCGCACAGAAGCAAACAAATACATAAGTCGTGCCCGGATATGTAAACGGTGTTCAAACCATACATGTGAGGTATCGCCGCAAACGTTAGAGTGAGAGCAATAATTCTAGCACTAGACCTCCTCTAAATCTAAACATGCAACCTGTAAACATGGGGATTTTTAAGTACCAACATTTGGTGCCATTCCATGAGTGTGTGCAATTTCGAAGCGTGACATCTTAAGTATCCATCTACTCTGCGTAACATCCTCTTTCGCATTATGCAAAAAAATTGGGCTAACTTTACTGTTTTCTTATTTTTTAAAACATGAAACTTTTTTGTTTTTAAAAATGCGTTTGAAAAATTACTGCGCAAATACGGTGCAAGATAAAAAGATGCAACAACCACCATTTTATTCCCTAAGGTCTTTGCTAAAAAAATATATATAAAGTTTGGGGTTCTGAGTAATTTTCTAGCAAAAAAATGAAGATTTTTACATGTATGAGCAAAGTGTCAGAATTGGCCCGGGAAGCAAGTGGTTAATGTTGCTGCAGGCCTCTTGGCAGCCTCCCTGACCAATTTTCTACTTGTCTTTCCATCAATTTTGGAGGGAAGTCCAGTTCTTGGTAATGTCACTGTTGTGCCATATTTTCTCCACTAGATGATGACTGTGTTCCATGGTATATCTAAGTACCTTGGAAATTCTTTTGTATCCTTCTCCTGACTGATAGTTTTTAGCAATGAGATCCCTCTGATGCTTTGGAAGCTCTCTGCGGACCATGGCTTATGCTGTAGGATGCAACTAAGAAAATGTCAGAAAAGACCTACTAGAACAGCTGAACTTTATTTGGGGTTAAATCAGAGGCACTTTAATGATGGCAGGTGTGTACCGACTCCTATTTAACTTGAGTTTCAATGTGATTGCTTAATTCTGAACACAGCTACATCCCGTTATAAGAGGGTGTGCACACTTATGCGCAACATTATTTTTGTTTTTTATTTTTACTCCCCCAACCCTAAAATATTTCAGTTTGTTTTGCAATTGAGTAGTACAGTTTATAGGTCACATTAAAGATGGAAAAAGTTCTGAAAGGATTTAGCTTTGTTTCATATTTTTTTTACATCACAGAAACCTGACATTTTAGGGTGTGTAGACTTTTTTATCAACTGTATATACCTGCATTCACTTTGTAGACTGCATAGCTTCTTAAGTCCACCAGATGGCACATCTGAGCACATTTAAACTTTTAAGTGACACTAAACTCTGGATTAAAAAAAATGAAAAAATGAAAAATGAAAAAATGAAAATTCTATTCAAGTATGAATTCCTAAGGCCCCTTTTCAGACGGAGCCGAATCTGTCAAGTGGATCCGCCTGCTCAGCAGGGGATCTCTTCACTGATCAGGCAGATGACAGGTCTGTGTCCGCTCTGAACACAGCCCTTTGTTCTCTACGGGGACTGCCTGTCCATTTCCATCGCACTGTCATCATATCAACAGATGGAGAACGGATGCCCATACGTTTGTTTTTAGCAGGCTGGATCGGATGCCGTCGGCTGACATTCACTGCTCCATAGAGAACAATGGATGGTCCGATCGGACCCGCTGGAAATAGGACAGGCAGACCTGATCGGACCGCTGGTGTGAAAGGGGCCTAAATCCTATTACATAAAAAAGCTTGTTTCTCCTTAATCTTTTTTCCTTTATTTTCACTTGTTGATCGTGTCAGTAAGTCCGCAGTTTTTCAACAGAAGAAGCTGTACTGAGTAATTAGAGGGGGTGAGACAAGCCATTTAGCACTGACAGGGGTGATTATAATCAGTTTTTATGTAAAACCTTCATCCCAAAAAGAACAAAACAGTTGCTGTAAAAAAAAAAAAAAAATGGTAGTGGATTGCTTTGAGGATAAGCATGCAATAAAACGGGAGAATATTTTGGACTAACATTTGAATTAGGCTTGGTGAACTTTTTTTCCAAAGCACTTCTATAAAATGTAAACTATAAACATTTTTGTAGACAAAACTCAATCTATAAATCATAAAAAAAAAAAAAAAATTCTGCTCTCTCAGGTAAGAAACGCTGAATGAAAAAAGTAGCATTCTGCATGAGATTGAGGTATACATATAATATTAATATATATATATATATATATATATATATACACACACACACACACAACAAAATGGAGATGCAATTTCGGTTTAGTTGAATATTCTTTACTTTGATCTTCATGCATATAAAAGTTACAAGCGACTTCAGACAACACATGTACCTTCATCAAGATACACACAGGCATATATATACATACATAAAACTATAAGGGAGTCAGTAAGCACCTTCGGTTTTTTAATGGATTGTATAAAATGATTTGTTTCTTTGACATATGACTGACTTTGCATGTTGTATCAAAGGGGTTAAACCTTATGGGCATTCTCAAACTCAATTTCTGCCAAAATCAGTCTCTCTGGTGGATGCAGGGAATCTCTGTATTTAGGGAGTATATTTAAAATCAGGTATTATCCGGTAATTAGGAATCAAGAGTGTTTGATTTCATTATAAAGGGTATCATTTTTTTAAAGCTTTATCCATAATCAATTCTATCTTAAGCTGGTCATACATTATACAATTTTCTTATTCAATTTCCTTTAGATTTACCTTCAACTATGTAGTGCAAGGGCCTGTATGATAGCATACAAATTGAAAGCGTTTAGGTTTGACCTCATATTATACGGTTTTGGTAAATTGTAGAAGAAAAATGTAGAATGTATAGCCAGCTTTAGTACAGCAGCCGCAGAGTTCAACAAGACGGTAAAGGGGGCTGAACAAAAAAAAAATAAAAACTGACAGCACAGGAGGAGCCACTGTACTAACAATACAATATTAGTACTCCCCCTGTTGTGCTATTGTGTTTTGACAGGGGGCGGCCCCCACCCGGCCAGAACACTCCAATCAGCACTCTCAGCCATTGGGCTGAGAGTGCTGATAGGGAGCCTATCGGCAGACCATGTTCTGTCATGTCACGGAGACCAACTGCAGTACACACGGCCGAATGTCGTGCGGTTTCTATTGAACTGCTCGAGGCCACCTGACATTTGGCCCGTTAAAGTAGAAAAATCTATCAACTGTCTGACCAGGTACCTAAAAAAAAAAAAGAAGGAGGAGGCGACAAAGAACAAGATAAACAAACGTTTTTGGCGTGTTTTTTTTGGATTGAACCTCATGGTTTAACCACTTGCCGACCGCCGAACGTCCAAAGACGTCCTTGTCTTTTAGTGGTGATATCTAAATGATGCTGGCACCTACATGCATCATTCAGATATGTTACTCCACCAGCGATTCTCTGCACCATAAGAACGATCATAGCGGCAGTTCAGCCACTTGACTGTTCTAATCGGCAACGGGAGGGAGGGGAAGTCCCCTTCCTCCCGTAGCCCTCCGGTGCTTCTCCCTGGCCACCCGTGCCATCGGCCGCCCAGAGAACAGATCCGTCACCGGCGGAAGTTGAGCGTAGAGATGACTGATGACCAGATGGTCACCAGTCATCTCTATGCGCCTCGGGGGGTCCGGACTTGAATAAAAAAAAATTGAAGCCAAACACTAGCTAACATTTTACAGGCAGTTACAGCAAACCATTTTTGTTCCTTTTGGTATAAAGACTTTCTATAAATTAATAAAAGCTGACCACTGAAAATCACCACTGTCAGTGTTAAATAGTTTGTCTGAACCCTCTTAACTGCTACCTTGTTTGGACAGCTTGGTCTGTTAAAGATAGCTGAAAAGACCAACTTAATAATTGGATTACCAGGTGAAAATAAAGGGAAAAGTCTAAAAAGAAAACATTTTAGATTCTGGTTTTGAAAACCATGTGTATACTTACTTATTTTCAGCCAACTCCAGTCTGGTCCCATGATCTGTCTCTCCCCAGTGTCAGCTTGCTGTAGCCGTAGGGGAGAGGAGGGAGCAACGGCAGAGGCTGTGACATGGGAGCATATGGGTGACGTTACTGCTTCTGGAACTTCCAGCTGCTGTTGAGAGCTATCTCCTGTCCCCTGCAGCTGCCACTGGGTGGTCATGTGACCAGACCAGAGTGGGCTGAAAATAGTTAAAGTGGAGTTCCAGCTTGGTTTTTGTTTTAAAAACACCCCTGCGTTGATCACAACGAATACAATACATTATGGAATTAATATTAAAAGCAGGTTTTCTGATTTGTTTTCTATTTAAAAACTCACTCTGCTCTCATCGTGCAGGCTCCCATCCTCAGTGTGAGCATCTGAAGCCCACTCGTTGCTCCTTCCGGAATATGGTGCTGCTGGCTCCTGATCTTGCGCATGCGCAGTGCATACAAAGCACGGCGCACTTATTGAAGTGGAGGATGCTCATTCACTCCTGGGAAGGATGACAGTTATATCCCAGGAGCCAATGGGCGAGTGGGCGGAAATTACATACCTCGCCGCAGCGAGGTAAATCGGAAGCAGAACCTTCAGCTTCTCAAATAAGGTAAAAAGCTTAAAGGGAAAAAAAAAAAAAAAAAAAAGGGTTGGATGAGTTATTTACACGTTACCATAAATTCCGGGGTGCAAACACTCCACAAGTACTGTATCTGAATCTCTTTTACACAGGTTAGCCAACATAGGTGTTAGAAGGGGGCATTTTTAAGACTATTTAGGTTTGGAATTCTACTTTAACGGATTAATCTGAAGATATGATTGATTGACATGCACAGCTGCTCCATATAAGATAAATTTCCCTCAGTGTTCCCCATATTTGTTGTCAAAACTACTTGCAAGATTCCCAAGGGGAAAAATCCAGCTGAAATAATGCAGTGAGGCAGAGTTAGATTCCTTGCTAAAACTTTTCAGGCTCCTTTAACCACAGGACAGCATCACATACTAAGGTGCATATATGAAGAGCTCCCTTTAGCCAGTGATGCTGAGATCCACTAAAGTTAAGCCCAGTGTGTGGTAGCTGAGCAGACTCGAGGGGAGATTTCCACTCAGCAGAGCTGTAAAATATTGAGGTGGAGTGAAGCAGGGCTCAATCTTTTGTTCAAAAAAAAAAAAAAGCTGCCAAATTATACATATGGCATACCATAGGAAAGTGTATTTCTTTTTTTGATTCCCATTATTTTTTGCAAAATAAAGTATATCTAATACTAAACTATTTTTTTTTGTTAAGTAAGAAGTGGTTAAAAGTAGGATTTTTGACCTACCGTAAAATCAATTTCAGTTCATTGACAGACACAGCGCTCCATTATTCAGAACCATAGGGTTATACCGCCCCCTACAGGAGTAGGACACTAGGCAGAAAAAAAGACCTGGCTAAGCCTATGGGCAGTCCTAGGTGGTAGTCACCCCCCCCCCCCCGCTATAGGCCTTCAGTTTTGTAACAAGCAGTGTCAGAATTATTAAGAACTCCTAGAGGGGTGGGTGCTGTGTCTGTCAATGAACTCAAAATGGATTTTACAGTAAGTCAAAAATCCTACTTTCTCTTTCGTTCATTGACAGACACAGCGCTCCATTATTCGGAACCATAGGGACGCCCCAAAGCAGTGCCAAAAACATGAAGGGTGGGACAACTAAAATCCCAAGGCTACTAGCAGAGCCAACCAGGCAACAGGAGCTCAACAAGAACAGATAGTGCCCAACCTGAAGCATAAACCCTCAAGAGGGGAAGGACCCTCCAAACAGCAGCCTGCAAAACCGTACAGCCAAAAAAAAAAAAAAAAAAGCATTTGCAGATGCCAGCACAACCACCTTGTAAAATTTTGTGAAAGTGTGCACAGACAACCATTGGCCGCCATGTATACCTGCGTCACTGATGCCCAATGACGGAAAGCCCAAGAAGCACGAAATGCCTGAGTAGAGTGTGACGTAACAGGGAAAGGAGGAATCCGACCCCTGATAGAGTAGGCCTGAGTCACCGTCTGTTTGATGCACCTGGACACGGTGGCAGAAGAAGCGAACAGCCCCTTCCTTGGACTGTCCGTGGTTACAAACAGTGAGTCTGACCTCTGAAAGGAGTCCGCAGCAGTCAAAGACACCCGAACCACATCCGGGGCATGCAAGGCACTCTACTAGGATGATTAGGCCTGGGACACCAGAAAGTCAGAGACTACCTTAGGAAGGAATGACGGACAAGGACGAAGGACCACCTTATCCTTGTGCATCACTAGGTATGGTATAATACAAGATAACACCGCCAGATCCGACAACCTGCAAGCAGAGATGAGAACCACCCAAAAGGGCCACCTTCGAAGACAGAGTAAGCAGGGGAATCTCCCAATATTTTCAAAGGGAGGCTTCTGTAGAACCAAAAGCACCAGGTTCAGATCCCACAGCAGAAAGAATAGTCAGATGTTGAACCCCTGAATAAAAGTACTCACCAGGAAGTGCATGACCAGGGGACTCTATAAAAAAGGCCGCCAAGGTCAACACCTAGCCCTTGATGGTACTCAAGGTCAATTTCTGCTCAACCCCCTGGTGAAGGAAGGTCAAAAGCCAAGCCACCAGGAATGCACAAGGGTGGATGCCAGCGACACACACCAGGATCGCTTCCACGTCTGGTGGTGGATCTACCCAGAGGTAGGCTTCCTAGCCTTTAACAGCGTTAGAACCACCGACACAGGCAAACCCTCAATCCTTCAGCACCTGCCGCTTAGCAGCCCAGCCGTCAAGCCAGCGACAGTAAAGCCCCCAGGGGATCCAGTAGATCCCCCCCCCCCCGAGAGTCAAACGCCAAGGACGTAGGCGATCATGAGAGGAGAAAAGGTGTAGGTCAGATGATACCAGTCCCATGGGGCCACTAGAGCGTCTCGTCTGTGGTGCCCGCAGGAACCCCTGACCTTGTCACCAATATCTTACCGGTTTGTTGAGCCGGCACGCCAACAGATCTACCTCAGGAGTGCCCCATCGGAGCCATATCCGATGAAACGCATCCTGGTGAAGGGACCACCCCGTGGTCCAGCACTTGCCGAATGATGTAATCCGCTTGCCAGTCTTCCACTCTTGGACTGTGTTTGGCGGAGAGGGCCAGAACGAAACGTTCTGCCCACCTGAGGATGCTGGCTACTGCCAGGATGGCAAACACACTTAGTTTCGCCCTGGTAATCGATATAGGCCACCGCCGTGGCATTTTCCGACTGGATCCGTACCGCGAGCCCCCAAAGTCAATTCGCTCATTATCCAGTCATAGTCTGATCGCCTGAAGATCCAGGATATCGACCGGTAGTCTGGAATCCTCCAGCATCAAACAGCAGGGCACAGTCAAAGGACACGACAGACTGGCATTGGTGGAGACCACTGTCCAAAACAAGAGAAGAAAGGATTTGCCCTGGCTGAGAGCAAAAGCCCCCAGACCAGGGACCCCCTGGTTCCTTACTCAGCCGAACCGGAGTGCCCAGAGACCTTGGCCACTTGCCCCATTTCACCAGGATCTCTCCTTGAAGGGAGCTCTTATGGAACTGTGGAAATGGAACGGCCTTGAAGTTAGATACCAGCAGGCACAACACTCGCATGCAGGTCCGCAGGGAGGCCCACCTGCTGGACAACAGTAGATGAAGCGCAGCATGCAACTTCCGGAGTTGGCCCAGGGGAAGAAACTCTGGTCAGAGCTGAATCCAAAGTCAGGCCCTGCAATTTTCTGGAAGGAGCCAGAGCAGACTTTAGGCAGTATAGGAGGCCACCAAAATCTGAGCCCGTATAGGAAGCTCATGGCGCCCTTCAGGGTAGCCGAGGACTCCACTTGCACAAAGTTGACCAGGCAGCCCATGACCGCAATCCCCTACTGATGTAACGCCAGAATCGGGGGAAACACCTTTGGGAATACCCAGGGAGCAGAGGTGAGACCAGGGGTAATGCCATGCATTGATAAAGCACTTCTCCCACAGTAAAACGGAGGACGCGCTGCTGTCAGGCACATATTGGAATGTGTGGGTAAGCCTCTTTGAGGTTGATAGAAGCCAGAGAGTCCCCAAGATAAAGGGGACGCCACCACCATGTGGATGGACCCCATTCTGAACTTCTGTGCCCACACAAGGCAATATAGGGCCTAAGGTTCAGATGGACATATTATGTCCTTCCTTTTTCACAACCGTGAAACAGGTCTGAATCAAAACCCCTGAAACTGTTCCAACATGGAAACCGGGACAATCACAACCCAAAGCAACAGGGCTTGTAATCTTGTAACCGGACAAAAACAAGACTTCACCCCAGGCACAGGGAAGGGCACACCTTCGTGCTGAATGGCCTTGTCCGCAGGTCTTAAAAATCCCACTCTCGGCTTGCCAAACCAGGTCCGTCCGGAAACTCCCAAAGAGGGTTTCGAAAGGCTTTCAACCCTTGGCAGTGGACCCAGAAGTGCCGAAAAAGAAGGACCACATCAGCGACACTTGCGCCCCCCCCCCGGCTTGTAACGATATCCTCCAGGCTAGCCCCCAAACAGACAATTGCCTTGAAAAGGTAAACAGTCAGAGCTTTTTTCGAAGCCAGGTCCGCAGACCAAAACGTAAGCCACAATACACATCTAAGCACCACTGCTGAAACAGAGAGCTTAGCAACCAGGGGAACTTCATCCAGAGAGGCATCACAGACAAACTGCAGCGCCTGGACCAGCCGGCCCACCATTCAGCAAAGGCAGGGGAAATCTGCTCCCCACTCCAGGTCACGGAGCAACAGTTTAGCCCACTCAGTTAGCATTTGCAACACCAGGGCAATGGCCAGGACTGGCCCAAGCACCGAACCAGCCAAAGTGAACATTTCTGTCAGCCGGATCTTTAAAAAACAGAGATTGCACTACCGGAATCATGGTTACCTTGGTCAACCCAGAGACAGGGTGAACCACAACTGGTGGAACAATCTACTTCTTGAGGAGGGACTCCTCAAAGGGGTACTGCATAGCCAAGCATTGTTGGAACCCCACAGGGGCGCTTTGGACACTCCCATGCTGCTGTAGGAAAATTATCAAGAGAGGAGGGATAAGGGAGCACTTTCGCCGTGCGAGACTTATGGGTGTCAAAGAGGACCGGCACCTCCACCGCAGTCTCAGCTGCACTGGCAGAAAAACCCCTCACAGAAGGCACTGGCTGGTAGCCCTCACAGGGGGCACTGGCTGGAAGCCCTTCACAGGGGGCACTGGCTGGAAGCCCCTCAAAGGGGGTGTTAACTGAAGCCCCTCACAGGGGGCACAGGCTTTAGCCCCTCACAGGAGGCACTGGCTGAAGCCCCTCACAGGAGGCACTGGCTGAAGCCCCTCACAGGAGGCACTGGCTGAAAACCTTACAGGGGGCGCCCACCACAAGAACCCCACGAAAAGGGGGTCACCCGCAGAGCCCCCACAGCGCCCCTCCAGAAGAATGCTCTGGCTTGGCCGTGTAAACTCGCAGGCTGCGGCCTAAATTTTGAGCCGGCTGCCGCAAGTGCATGGCCAACAGGGGGACTGGACCAATCCGAGCTGCAGAATGGAGGGCGGGTGCCTGACACGGAAAGCGGAGTCCTCAGCCACCCACCCTGGGAGAGCCCGCCCAGCACCCAGTTGGTAGGCCGCAAAGCAGCGGCCTAAATTACGGGAGAGCCGCCACAGGTGGTCCCGATCGCAGACGCCCGGCCACCCTCCTCCTAGGCCCAACCACTCAGCAGGTGAGCCCGAGAGGCACCACACCCCAGTAACAACCCAGGAGGATGGAGGGGGGACAGTGTGACCAAAAGCACCTAGGCCAGAAGCCTGGGCCTCACCGAGGGGAATGGAGGAGACCCTGCAGGGACTGAGCACCCCAGGGAGTACCCACAACCCACACCACGTCGAGGGAAGGAGAGGAGGGGGACCCTTACTTACCGATCCAGTGAAGCGTGCGGGTAATGCTCCCAGACAGATCCTCCTTGCCACCGAAATAGGGAGCTGTCGGCCATGAGGTACACTGCGACGCAGACCTAGACCCGGTCGTATGCGAGACGTTTAAAGCGCCGGGCAATTATGATTATTAGCGATAATGTCACAGCCGACCTAGCGCGTAGCTGCGGTTCGCATGCGCTCGCTGCCCATACTGGGGAGACCACTGGATACTTAGTGACCAGCCGTTGCCCAGTCCGGCAGTTGTTTGTAGATCTCACCGGAACAAAATCCAGGGAAAAAAAAAAAAAAAAACACAACAAACAGACAATTGGCAGGACTAGAGATTCAAGCAGGGAACTAGGTCCTTACTCCTGACTAGGCAAAATAAACTAAAGGCCTATAGCAGAAAGAGGAGGGGGGGGGGGTGTGAATACCACCTAGAACTGCACCTAGGCGTAGCCAAGTCTTTTTTCTGCCTAGTGTCCTACTCCTGTATGGGGCGGTATAACCCTATGGTTCTGAATAACGGAGCGCTGTGTCTGGCAATTAACGGAAGAGAAACTTACTTCCACCATGGTGGAATTTATTATATATTTTCTGTCCTGTTGACACAACTTTAAGGGTACTTTCACACCGCTGTTATAGTGGCGCTGCTATGCAGGCGGGAGCGCAGCGCTTTTAACCCCCCACAAGGGGTTAAAAGTGATGCCCATTGTTTTCAATGGGCAGGGGCGGTGGAGGAGCGGTGTATCACTGCTCACCACACCAAAGATGCTGCTTGCAGGACGTTATGTAACGTCCTGCAAGCGCACCGCCCCAGTGTGAAAGCACTCAGGGCTTTCACATTGGGGTGGATTGGGGGGGGGGGGGGGATTTTTGAGG
>BLSH010440459.1:393851-424826 GCA_018402905.1 Glandirana rugosa
GCGTTTAAAACAAACCCATGTTGCGGCGTGCTGGCGCGTTAACAGTCACATTGGGGTGGATTGGGGGGGGGGGGGATTTTTGAGGCACTTTACAGGCGCTATTTTAGCTAAATAGCGCCTGTAAAGCGCCTCAGTGTGAAAATAGCCTAAGTGAGAGAGAATCTCTCCAAAGCATGGGGAAATGCTCCCAGACAAAATGTCACAAGAATAAATGTTCCCCTCTATTACCATTCAACTGAATGTTTATGAATTTCACCAAGACAAATAAATGGGAAACATACAGCAATTAAGCCATTAGCGGTTTTAACCCAACACACACCAAAAAAAAAACAAAAAACAAAAAAAACAAACTTTTGACTTGAGATACACTAAGCATTACCAAAAACAGCACATTTCTTCCCATTTTAGTTCATGTTTAACCACTTCAGCCCCCGAAAGATTTCGCAGGTTAGGACCAGAGTACTTTTTGCGATTCGGCACTGCGTCGCTTTAACTGACAATTGCGCGGTCGTGCGGCGTTGTACCCAAACAAAATTTGCGTCCTTTTTCCCCCACAAATTGAGCTTTCTTTTGGTGGTATTTGATTACCGCTGCGTCATTTCTGATTGCCGCTATAAACAAAGAAAGAGCGACAATTTTGCAAAAAAAAAAAAAAAAAAAAAAAACTATATTTCTTACTTTTTGCTAAAATTCTAATCCAAAAATAAAAAAACTTTTTTTTCATCGGTTTTGGACGATTTATATTCTTCCTCATATTTTTGGTAAAAAACAAAAAAACAAAAACGCAATCAGCGTTTATTGATTGGTTTGCACAAAAGTTGCCACGTTTACGGATGATGAGAATTCATTTTTGGGGTTTTTATTTATTTTTTTTACTAGTAATGGCGGCGATCTGCGATTTTTAGCGGTACTGCGATCTTGGGGCTGACATGTCGGACATATTTGACACTTTTTTGGGACCAATGACATTTATACAGCGATCAGAAATTTAAATGTCCACTGATTACTGTATAAAGGTCATTGGCAGTGAAAAGGTTAACCTGCAGGGGGAGATCTAGGGGTTAACTGCGTTCCCTAGACATGTTCTAACTGTGGGGGGGCTGGGCTGTTATGGGCATAAGAGATCTAACTGATCCCAGTGACAGGGATCACTAGATCTCTTATGTCTCCATTGACAGAGCTCTGGCAGCTCATCGCGGCTCGCCGGCGGACATCGGGTCCACCCGAGCCGCAGGCACACTCCTCCGGAGTATGTCGGGCGCCGGAGCGCTCTTGACCCCTAGCTGCGCCAATCGCCGCCTATTTACGGCGATTCGTGGGACGCATCCACACAGTAAATATACTGCGCGCGGTGTGGAAGCGGTTAATAAGTATACTGGTACAAATTTAACAGGCACGCAAGGTTTTGCCACCATGGATGTTTCTGACATAAGACATTTACTCAATTTCGCATGGACTAGGAACTGCGACGGTTTAAACTGCATGGTTTGCAATCCAGAGAATTCCAACTTATAAGTGTTCTTTTTAACCAAAATAATTAAATGTAATAAAAGCAAATAGGTAACTTACTTTAGGTAGAAATCAATAATTACGTCATTCAAAAATTCTCCTTCATTTAGGCAATGGAGATCCTCGTTTGTAACGGAGATTCCACCTTTTGCAGGAGGAGGAGGATATACAATCAATCTAAAAAGTAAAAAAAGCAAAATGTGTAGGCTGTAGTATGAACGTTCACACTGAAACTTTTACCAAAGGGACATGTGAAACTAGGAACAGAGTACTATAGAATATGACACTCTCTTCAACTCTAGAGCTCAAGGCCCATTTAATGGATCATGTGTTGCAACCCTTCTGGTACTTGCACGATTCGGTTAAAGGAAGCAAACTAAGGTTCCTGTTCACATGGGTGCCTCCGTTAAGTGGAATCCGCTTGCTCAGCGGGGGATCTCTCCACTGATCCCAGCTAAGCAGGCAGAGGACAGGTCCGTGTCCCCTCTGCATAGCTCTCCTCTATGGGTCAATTTTACCAAGGAGAGTGAGATGATGGATGATTTGAAAAACTAAATGTGACTAGTATTCCCTTATAGGAATGTTTACTTTAACCACTTCCCACCCAGGCCAATTCGGACGTTTCTCTCCTACATGTAAAATCTTAATTTTTTTGCTAGACAATTACTTAGAACCCCCAAATATATATATTATATGTATATAAGCAGAGGCCCTAGAGAATAAAGTGGTGGGTGTTGCAATTTTTTACATGTTACATGGTATATGCGCAGCAATTTTAAACACAATTTTCTTTGGGAAAAATACACTTTAATGAATTTTAAAAACACACTAAATAACCTATTTTTGGTAAATTATAAAAGATGAAATTCTACTGAGTAAACAGATACCTAATGTGGCTGAGCGCTGCCCTGCCAGGGTCTACATGGTAGGGATGGCCAGGTTGAGGGGCTCCAGAGGCGTTGTGCATTTAAGAGGAAACTGGCTTTTCAGTTTCCTCAGTGTTATTTTAAGTCCACTTCGGGATCTGGAGCCCGGGTGGGATGAAATCCCCAGCCCTGGGTCTGGGTTTTGTGGCCTACCAGGACACTGATTGTCCAGCTGGGTGGAGGCTTGTTAAGAGAATCAGGGCCAGGGCTCTGGAGTCGCACACACTGGGGAGAGAGGCGATCTCCAGGAGCCTAAGATTTCAGGAGACAGTTTTGGTATCCACATCTGCGAGGAGGCAGGTGTGACCCGCAATCACACCGCAGCGGATTGCTTACAAGCCAGGAGGGCTACTGATTTCTCACAAGCCAGGAGAGCTACTGAGCATTATAGCCAGGAGGACTAATGATCATTTATGAGGTAACAACCCCTGAGAGGGAAACCCTTTTGATTGATTTTTTGAACTGTTAAATAAACAAGGGCTACCATGCCCTCAAACAGAGATCCTGGCTGTCGCAAACTCACTGAAAACGCACCTACCACTGAGCTAAACACCCCCATGCCACACTAACATGTCAAGCTTTAAAATGGAGTATGCTCGTGGCATGGTGCCAAACTACAGTACTTAAAAATCTCCATAGGCGAAGCTTTAAAAATGTTTGCAGGTTACCAATTTAGTTTATAGGAGGGGGTCTAGAACTAGAATTATTGCTCTCACTATAAGGTTCATGGTGATACCTCACGTTTGGTGCGAACACTGTTTACATATGCGGGCATGACCACGTTGCTTTACTGTAAGAAACGTACTGACTGATTCTTCTTGGAGTATTTCTTTCAATACATCATAGACATTTATGTCTTCTGCCAAGTATAGTCAATTAGTTAGAAGCTTAGTAGATTATATGTTGCAGCGCTACTGAACTCCCATGTATTGCCAACAAATCCTAATGTGTCATAGTATAAGCACAAACAATTGTATCAAAATATATGTTAATGAATATATCTGAAGAGTCAATATAAAACAAAAAACATAACAAGAACAGTCTTGTAAATATTCCACCATCGTGCTCAACTTAAATCTTGTAAAGATGAGATAGTACCACCACCACCAGGTGAATTTCACTCTCACCTCACTCCGGTTAAACACAGGCTTTTGGTTACAACTCTCCGCCAGTCCCTCTAGAATGGATGTCTTTCTTTCCTCCTTGGATCGAATATACCCATCTGAACAAATACGCCTCACACAAACCACCTGATTATGGTCATGGATGTCCACAGTGTACAAGGAAATGTTCGAGTTACAGGCAGACTTTGGTATTAAATTAAGACAGCCTGTTACAATTGCTGTCAAACATTTCATACAACGTATAAAGAAAACGCGAACGTGGGTATAGATACCCTTTCTTTGGCAAGTACACTGTGGACATCCATGACTACAATCAGGTGGTTTGTGTGAGGAGCATTTGTTCAGATGGGTATATTCGATCCAAGAAAGGAAGAAAGACATCCATTCCAGAAGGACTGGCAGGAGATGTAAACAAAAGCCTGCATTTAACAGGAGTAAGGTGAGCGTACATTTCACCTGGTGGTGGTGGTACTCTCTCATTTTTATAAGATCTAAGTTGAGCACGACGATGGAATAATTACAAGAGACTGTGTTTGTTTTGTATTTTGTTTTATATTGACTCTTCCGATTTATTTATTCACATACAGTTTTATACAATAGTTTGTGTTTATACTGTGACCCATTAGGATTTGTTTGCAATACATTGGAGTTCAGGAGCTCTGCATCATATAATCTACTAACAGGGTTTCTTAGTGCGGTGATTCCACTAAAAGGTGTACAGCGGCAACTGATTTGTTGCTATGATTTGATTTATGAATTATATTAATTTTGTACTATCCCTTCTAGTCATTTGTGGATTAGGTGTGGGGGTTATTTATTCAAAGGTGGAGCTGAGTGTACATTTTTGATTTATGCACTCAGAAGCTTGCCATGTTTTTTTGCCTATAACTATACACATTTTCCATATAATTCTATAAGCTAACTGCTAGAAATCACCAATTCTTACTGGTAAACAAGTACATACTTTATAATGGGACCAACGAAGACGCTGTGTGTGTCGCCAGCTTCATCTTCATCATCAAAAAACTGCAATTGTGTTGTAGAATTGCGTAGATTCATTCGAGTTTCTGAGACCACCTGTGTTTCAAGTAGAAAAGGGTCAGTGTTCTACTAAAAATGGCTTTTATGAAACTTTAATGTCTCAGTTGGTTTTACATTTCAATAAACTGGCTACACACAGCTTGAATATACCAAGAAAAAGCACAATAATAAAAAAAATTTACACTTCTTGCTGCGTGGTCCTTTGAGGTTGAATTGCAAGGAGGAGTTTCTTCCTGGTATTTTGTAAAGGCTACGAGTCTTCGGTTGGCTTCATCAAACCCAATTTTTGAGAAAAAATTTGGGATTGAATTTTTTACTCCAATTTTATGTAACATGTTTTCAAATAGAGCATTTTCTTCCACGAGTAGGGGCTTGTCAAGGATTAAGACAATAAATTGTTCTTCCACATCTAGGAAAGAAGAAAAAACTTGTTTGAAAAACACCTGGTCAAAAAGGAAAGCTAAAGTTCTTTGGACTTTATTATATATACTAGATTTTACATATGGTTTTACATTATCTGTAGATCATCTATCCAGAAAGACAAAACAAAATAAAATACACACTGCTGTCAACCAGTAATGGCATAAATATTGTAATACCATTGTAGATAAACACATCAAATTCAAATTGAACCCAAACAGCTAGATAAGCAGTGTAAATAAGAGGAAATTTGATTCACCTGTAAATTCCATATTTTAAAGTACAGTGCAAGACACAGGCAACTTTTTTCATACACCATGGGTTATAAAGATGCTGCGCTCTCTATTGATAAAAAAGTCCTTCGATATATGTTCCAGGCATAAAAAGGTACTGTACTTCAATATTTATCAAAAATATTCCAAAATACTCACAAAGTACAAGATCAATTCATGAATATTCTATGGAAGTTTCCAACCAACAAGATGGCCACGGCCCTCATGTGCAGCGAGGTCACGTGACCTCACTGCACACGAGGACTGTAGCCATCTTGTTGGTTGGAAACTTTCAAAGGATGTTTAGACTATGCTTAAATTGACCTTTTATTTTGTGAGTACTTTGGAATCTTTTTAATAAATATGGAGGTGTTTTTTGTTCTCCTTTTGACACACATGTATGGTGCTCTGACCTTGTGAGTGATGATCCTGGAAGAGAGATCAAGATTGAGTCCTAATGTCAGTGAAGTCTATTGGAAGCCAGATGGTGTCTGACAGATGATTGAGCGTGGTGGTCTATGTCGAAGGGTAAGAGGCTCAGCGTGCTGTGGTGTTGGCGGAGGATCTCTTCACTGCTTATATGAGAAACCTTGATTTACGCCGGAGGTGCCTTTTATGCCTTGGACAAATATGGACACTATTTGGAGGACTTTTCTGTTATTAGAACGCGCAGGAGCTTCATTTCTCAGTAACGGTCACCAACAATTTATGTCAGCTGCTGTTTTAAGATTAATTGTGTTACATTAGGGGCAGATGAATCTTCTAAATTTTTACCAAGGGCTATAGCTTCGCACCTTCAGGTTATTTAAACCCTGGCAAGCTTTTAGAACATGCCCCTCCTGCATACATGCCTATGACCCTACTCCGTTCTGCGAGTCCTCCATCTTGTAGCAAGTGATTAAGAATAACAAGGGGAGTTTAGGAAGGGTGTCCTATACTGTACTCCAAGATATGGAATTTACAGGTAAGTCAGAATTGTTCTTATTCGTACAGGACACCGGCAAATTATTCATACACCACTGGTCGTCCAAGAACAATGAACACAAGGGTGGGAAACAACTAGGCAACAGAACTGCCTCAATAGGCCCAAACAACAAGGGTAAACAAACCCAGGTTCAGAGTGCCACTGCAAGAACCTTCTGGCTGAAAGCTGCATTAGCAGAAGTTTGAACATGCACCTGGTGAAACTTTTGACAAAATATGAACAGAAAACCAGATGGCAGCCTAACAGAGTTGGACGGCGGAGCATCCTGGGCCATTAGGCCCCAAGCCTCCAACAGATCTGATGGAGTGTGCACATAAGCGTGCATGAGGAAGCGTGTGTTTTAGAGCGTAAGCTCTAGATCAAATGCCTTCTCCCCCCTCCCCAGCAAGTGTGGAGTTTGAGGTGGGGTACCCTTTTTCCCATTTGTCTAATTGATGCAGCTGATTTTATGTACACTCTAATGGCTCTCACAATAACCAGGCAGTGTAAAGAAAATTCCTTTGGATGCTTAGGAGCAGGGCAGAAAGATGGCAGAACAATATCTTCATCAGAATGCTGAAACCATGTTTGGAAAGGAAGAATGGTAAAGGGCATAATATAATCTTGACGCTGGTAAGTATGAAGGGCTCTTTGCAGTAAAGAGCTTCTAGTTCTGAGATATTTCTAACAGACGTGTAGGCCACCAGAAAGGCTACTTTTCTGGTAAGAGATTCTAAGGGAATATCCTTGATGGGTTTAAATAGTGGTTTTGGAAGGTAGAAAGAAACAAGGTCCCAGGGTACATAAGTCAGAAGATTTCCAGGTATAATAATAAATCTTCCTGAATGTGACTTTTCTTTTTTTCAGCAAGGAAGGAATGACAGATTCAGAGACGACTCTATCCTTTAGGACCTGGGTTTAAACAGCCATGCCATTAAAGCCAGAGACAGTGAAGCAGGGTGGAAGAGAGGGCCTTGAGAAAACAGATCCAATCTGTTGGCAATAGGCTGGGGGGGGTTCTTCTGAAAGAAGTCCGAGTACATCTGTGTGCCAGGTTCTTCTGGGCTGGAAGAATCACCATCTTCCTCTCTCTCTGTTTTATGGAACAGGTGAGGTAGAATGCTCAGCGGAGGGAAGGCAAAAACTATCCTGAAATAAGACCAAGGGATAACTAGAGCATCAATGACCAGAACTGGAGGATCCATGGTTGTCAATACAAATAGTGGTAACTTGTTTTATCTAGGGGCTAGGATATCTACATACAGAGCCCCCATTTTTGGCAGAGAGGAGTGAACATACCTGGATGAAGAGACTATTCTTCTTGGTGCAGGCGGAGGCAGCTCAGAGAATCGGCCTGCTAAATGTCCACTGCTGGGATATGAATAGCAGAAATCGCTAGGCAGGGAGTTTCTGTTCACATGAAAAATCTGGCTGCTTCCTGCCCCCTTGATGGCTGATATATTCCACTGTGGAGTCATCGTCTGACAGATCCCGAATTGCGTTTACCTTTAGAAGGTGAATCCAGTGCTGGAGGGACAGCCCGAACAGCACTAAGCGGCAAGATGCTGATGGAGAGTGTTTAGCCTCCTCTCTTGACCCATCAAGGAAGACTCCTGCCCAGCCTGCGCCAGACTTGCATTTGTTGTAAGAACACTTTAACTGTAGGGGAGGCAGGATTTTCCCACTGTCAGAGTTGAAGTGATGTTCCACCAGGACAAGGAATTTCTTGTTTGGGGAGATAGAAGCATAGGTAGATCCAGGAAAAGGGTCTGCATTTTCTATGCTGACAGAATGTTTAGTTGGAGAGTTCTTGAATGGAATTGGAGAAAGGGTACTGCCTCAATGGAGGAAACAATTGGGCACAAAACTCTTATGGCAAATCTCAATGAGGGATTTCTTTTGGATCTCAGTTGTCAAGGATAAGCTCTTAGAGAAAGAACCTCTTCTGGAAGAAAGACCTTTGCCTGAAACATATCTAGAATTAGACCCAATACTCTAGGCCAGCCTTTCTCAACCTTTTCAACACCGAGGAACCCTTGAAATAATTCTCCGGTCTTGGGGGAACCCCTGCTAAAAATTAAAAATCTACAACTCATGATACATTAGTGTGATGGTCAATGGGAAGAATGCTCCTTACACTTGTGGTCATTGGGAAGAATTACCCCCCTTACAGATAGCTAAAAAGATCAATGGTATCACTGGGAATTTATCTGAGAGGTAGAAATTGACCATTGCTCAAGGAACCCCTAGCAACCTCTGGAGGAACCCTGGTTGAGAAACCCTGCTCTAGGCTAATGGTAGATTGGAGAGCAGATGTTTTTTTTAATTTGATCACCCAGCCAAAGGCTGGACATTTGCTGAGAGTTGCAAGGGTGATGTATCCTTTAGGAAAAGGTCGACCATACAGCCTGTCACTAGAATGCCCTGAGTTCTGAAAAGGTCAAGCAATGGTACAATCTTTGTGAGCACTCTAGTAGCAAAGAACAGGCCAAAAGGCAGTGCAACAAATTTAAAATGGTTGTCTGCTGCTGCAATGCTTAGAAAATTCTGATGTGGGAAGTCAATGGAACACAAAGATAGACATCTAGGATGTCCACTGATGCAATGTGCTCCCCTTGACCTCAGAATTGGATACTAATCAGTTATTAATTACTAACCTTGCTGATTCCAAACGGAATTTTGAAATGTGAAGGAATTTGTGGATGGATTTTAAGGTCGAGGATAGATACCAAAGTTGAGCTTTGCTACCGTGAACAGATTTGAGAACCCCCCCTTGAACCTGTCCCTATGGCAATATTGGTACAACTCCCTGGGACAAGAGGTGGTTCTGAGCCATTTGCAATTTTACACTTCAACACTTTTTGGTTGAAGAGGAGGTGGAGTTTTAAACAGTCACCATTTAATAGAAACAGCACAGGAAATGGCCTCGGAATTGGTAGCAATGTAAATAGTAATAGTAACGAAAAGGCTAAACTTCAACAGTAATGGCAACACAGAGATAGAACAGGGCAGATAGGGCATAGAGATAGGGAAGTATAAATAATAGAAATCCAGCCCTTTAGCGGTGGAAAGAGGTCACTCAGGAGCAAGGCCTGCTGCAGTCTGTATGGCAGTGGACTCAAATCTTGGATACAGGCTGTTTTTATCATGCAGAGCAGCTGCGTCAGCGTGTGTGCTGCATGCAAGGATAGGAGAGCTTCTTAGTTTAGTCAGGAGATGGGAGGATGTCTCTTGCTACTATGACAATGCATTTTGGAGCAGTTTCTTTTTTGTCAAGCCCATTCAGGGCACAAGGGGGCTCCTATACTGCGGGTAAAAAGTATTGAACACATCACAATTTTTCTAGGTAAATCTATTTCTGAAGGTGCAAGGTGTTATTGACATGAAATTTTCACCACATCGTTAACAACCCATGCAATCCATACATACAAAGAACCAAAGCAAATATGCTCAGAAATTAAGTGTAATAAAATAGAATGACACAGGGAAAAAGTATTGAACATATTGAGAAAGGGAGGAGCAAAAAGGCATGAAAAGCCAAGACACCAGCTGAAATTATCAATAATTAGAAAGCAATCCTGCCCCTTGTCAGTGCAAATTAATATCAGCTGGTTCAGTCTCAACTGATAGCCTATAAAAAGGTGTCCTATTACCAAGGTGTCGCACAAGAAACATCTCATGATGGGTAAAAGCAAAGTGCTCTCTTAAGACCTTTGCAACCTTAATTGTTGCAAAACATACTAATTGCATTGGTTACAGAAGGATTTCTAAACTTCTGAATGTTCCAGTGAGCACTGTTGGGGCCATAATCCAGAAGTGGAAAGAATATAATTTCACCATAAACCGGTCACGAACAGGTGCTCCTCGCAAGATTTCTGACAGAAGAGAGAAAAGAATTATCAGAAGAGTTGTCTAAGAGCCAAGGACCACATGTGGAAAGCTTTAGAAAGACCTGGAATTAGCAGGTACAATTATTGAAAAAATAAATAAATAAATACACTCAACCGCTATGGTCTTTGGATGCCATAATACACACCATGTTTGATGTCAAACGGCATTGCACATCACCCCAAAAATACCATACAAACAGTGAAAGTTTGGAGGTGGGAACATCAGGGTGTAGGGCTATTTTTCAGCATACGGTACTGGCAAATTTCATATCACTTAAGGCAAATGGAAAAATGTACCAAAACATTTTTGATAAAAATCTGCTGCCATCTACCAGGATGATGAAGATAAAACGAGGTTGGACATTTGAGCAAGACAATAATCCCAAACACAAAGCCAAGGAAACTGTCAATTGGTTTCAAAGAAAGAAAATAAAGCTGCTAGAATGGCCCAGCCAATCACCTAACTTTAATCCAATAGAAAATCTATGGAAAGAACCAAAGATCAGAATTCATAGAAGAGGCCCACAGCCTCACGTGCTCAGCGTCACATCCAGAGGCTGTCTTTGGGAACTAGACGTTTGAGTGTTGCCAGCATTGCTGCAGAGGTTGAAGGGGTGGGGGGGGTCAGCCTGTCAGTGCTCAGACCATACGCCGCACACTGCATCAAATTAGTCTGCATGGCTGTTGTCCCAGAAGGAAGCCTCTTCTAAAGATGATGCACAAGAAAGCCCGCAGTTTGTTGAAGACAAGCAGACTAAGGACATGGATTACTGGAACCATGTCCTGTGGTCTGATGAGACCAAGATAAACTTATTTGGTTCAGATGGTGTCAAGGGTGTGTGGCAGCAACCAGGTGAGGAGTACAAAGACAAGTGTGTCTTGCCAAAGTCAAGCATGGTGGTGGGAGTGTCATGGTCTGGGGCTGCATGAGTGCTGCCGGCAATGGGGAGATACAGTTCATTGAGGGAACCATGAATGCCAACATGTACTGTGTCATACTGAAGCAGAGCATGATCCACTCCCTTTGGAGACTGTGTCGCAGGGCAGTATTCCAACAAGATAACAACCCCAAACACACCTCCAAGACGACCACCGTCTTGCTAAAGAAGCTGAGGGTAAAGGGAGGAAGGCAATAGTATATCATGCTGTGTTGTGTGAACTTTGTTTTTTTTTTAGTTTGTAAGTTTTATTCATTTGTGAACTGAGCATGTCATTGGCAAAGCACCAATCAGCTCTGGCCGGATTGTGGGTGAAGGGTCACTGATGCAAAGGAAGTTGCATCATCAGAGCGTGAATTCTCCTCCCACATGAATACTGGGGAAATCCTGGCCCTATGCAGTTTATCCCCTGATTGCAATATGCAGATGAAAAAAGGTATATAGCAGCAGCATTTTGATATAAAAAGATGATTTAGAAGCTGTGTACACTTTGGGGGGGATGTGCGTTTGAATCATTTTTATATTGCTGGGTTTAGCAACACTTTCAATGAAGCTATGGCCTGGTAAGTTTTGCATAAAAACAAACGAGGGGGGGGGGGGGGGGAGGGTTGGGGGTGGGGGCTTTGTATGAAGCATGTGGTGGTCATTAGTACACATTGATGGATACATAAAGGTATATTTAAATTTTTATTAGTTCATATATTCGTATAGATACCTAAAATGTCAATCTTACAACAATAGAACATAATAATCATTTTTGGTAATCTGATAACAGTGCATAATAAGGTTCCCCAGTCCATCGTGCGGTGCAGTGCCAGACACAGGGGGCCAGCCGTGATCATCATGGCTGTGGGCCAGGGGTATGGAACCTACAGCTCTCCAAGCTGTTGTAGAACTACATTTCCCATGAGGCATTGCAAGGCTGATGAATACAATTACTCCCAGAAGCATGATGGGAAATGTGGTTCTACAACAGCAGGAGAGCCGCAGGTTCCCTACCCCTGCTGTGGGCTGTGGCGGCCAGTCCAGCGGCGGCAGGATGTAGAGTGAACCGATGGGTGAACCAATATGTGAAATATCTGTAGTGAGGGAAGAGGACCGTGATCCAAGGTGTTGCAAGTGCAATGTGCAGCGTGCCTCAGTTTCTGTACACTGGTGCCCAGCCCCGCTAGCTGCCATAGCCCCCCAGCCATGATGATCCTGGGTGGCCCCCTGCCGATGCACGAGCTGTAATACAACGCGCTTGCTCCTGATGAGTGGCCCTCTAGCCACGAAATGCGTCGAGCTGCCACGTCGCGTTACAATCATGCGCTCAATTTCTATGCTTGTACCCAGGTTAACTCATTGGAAAATATGAGGTCATGGGTCATGCCGTTAATATTTTACTATCCACTTATATTTGTACATATATGAAATTGATGGACTGGGGAACCTTATTATGCACGGTTATCAAATTACCAAAAATGATTATGTTCTATTGTTGTAAGATTGACATTTTATGTATCTATACGAATATATGAACTAATAAAAATTTAAATATACCTTTATGTATTCATCAATGTGTACTAAGGACCACCACATGCTTCTTACAAAGTTCCAACCCCCCGTTTGCATTTTATGAAAAACTTTTTACATATTGTAATCTGTGTTTGTGCTGGAAACACATTTGACTGTACTCCAACACTGAGCTGTAGCCATCAGCTCCTGGTCTCAGAGTAACGATCAAGAGCTGGTAGGATGGATTCCAAATCATGGGATCACTTCCCTGTATCTCTTTTTTCTCAAAACATCTGTGAATAGAAAGAGAAACAGTGAAGTGAATTAGATAAAACTGGAGCAGCTATGCATGGCAACTAGTCAACTTCTAGCTTTCATTTTCAAAACTTAACCACTTGCTTACTGGGCACTTAAACCCCCCTCCTGTCCGGACCAATTTTCAATTCTCAGCGCGGTCGCATTTTGAATGACAATTGCGCGGTCGTGCAATGTTGTACCCAAACAACATTTTTATCATTTTTCCCCCCACAAATAGAGCTTTCTTTTGGTGGTATTTGATCACCTCTGCGGTTTTTACTTTTTGTGCTAGAAACAAAGAGCGACAATTTTGAAAAAAGAACAATATTTTTTTACTTTTTGCTATAATAAAATCCCCAACAAATATATAAAAAAAAACAAAATTATTCATCGGGTTTGGCCGATATAATAGGATTTTTTTGACTTACCGTAAAATCCTTTTCCCTGAGTTCATTGACAGACGCAGCCTCTTATTCATAACATGTGGGGTTTATGCACCTTTTACCAGGAGTAGACTAGGCAGAACGAAGTTCAGAAAAGCAAAGATGGCCCCTCTCAGGGGGCCGTCCTTACTCAGCATATAACCCCTCAGCCCTGCATAGCATATCAGTTCGTAACAAGCCGTACAAACACAACACAGACGGGTGGATGCTGCGTCTGTCAATGAACTCAGAGAAAAGGATTTTACAGTAAGTCAAAAAAATCCTTTTTTCTCTTACGTTCATTGACAGACGAAGCCTCATGACACGTGGGGGTGTCCCAAAGCAGTGTCAACAAAGAGGGGTGGGTAAAAAACAACTGTACCCAACAGAATGATCTCGGGAGGCTCCAGCCACGCCTACACCGCCCCTGTGGAAGTCTTTGTAGACGAAACGCATCGGGTAGACGATCCTGCTTCCATCTACTGCGCCAATTTTATCAACCTGGAATTCCATGTGCTCGTTACTAGTTTTTAGCATGTAAGTGCAACCATTTTATAAATAAACCTTATCTGGTTATACAGTATCACTCTATGTAGCTTTTATTCTTCACTGAGGCTTGCTGTGGTACTATTTGGATCCCTATACTCCTACCTCCACACCTGGAGCCTGGTGCCTTCAAGTGGCTGGACGACCGGTTCTTTATTGGTACCTTGATCTGTGGATGTCTGACGCCCTGGATGCCCATGATTGAACCCGGCCTGCATGTCTGGAAACCAGCCCGGTCCCTTCAAGTGGTTTGATGACGGGCCTTTCATCGCTATTCCATCCTGTGGATGCTTGATGTCCTGTGTTCCCAAGGTTGAACCTGACCCACATGCCTGTAAACCAGGTATATCTGGTAAGAGTACCCTATACATGCATGGTGGTGTTTTTACCTTGCACAGTTGAAGATTTATTTCCCAGTCAGTCACTCCAGATTTTTTATGTTTCACTTCAAGAGACAAATTTCTTTACTGGTGGACTAATTTAATTGAACTTTACCTCACCATACATTGTGTGGCTGTATAGACTTTTTATTTTTTGCACATTTTGGGTTTATGATTCATGTATTTTCCCTAATTTGCTCTCAATACTTTAATTAGGGAGTTTATCACCCCTTTCATGCACATATGCGCCGCACTTTTTCTCATATCCACTTTATATTCAGTATTTTGTTAAGGCTGTTTGTGCTGGCTGCTCACAAGTTCACTGACTAGCGCGGTAATCTTCTTTATTTTGCGCCTACACCGCCGCCTGCAACACTTTGTGGCCAAAAGCAGCATCCGCGGATGCTGACACATCAACTTTGTAAAACTTAACGAAGGTGTGCACCGAGGCCCAAGTAGCCGCCTTGCACACCTGAGACACCGACGCTTGGTGTCTGAAAGCCCAGGAAGTGCTAATCTCCCTGGTGTAATGAGCCGTGACCGGAAAAGGGGGTTCTTGGCCCTGCACAGCATAAACATGGGTCACAGTCTGTCTGATCCAACGTGATACAGTGGCTGATGAAGCCGCCAAACCCTTGCGCGGCCCTTCCGTCAGCACAAACAGCGCATCCGACCTCCGAAAAGGAGCTGCCAAATACACCCGCAAAGCCCTCACTACGTCCAAGGAATGCAGAGCAATCTCCTTAGGATGAGATGGGCGTGGACACAAGGAAGGGAGGACAATGTCCTCATTAATGTGAAAAGAGGATACCACCTTCGGTAGGAACGAAGGAGATGGACGCAACACCGCCTTATCCTTATGTAGGACCAAATAAGGGGACCTACACGACAAAGCCGCCAATTCAGACACCCGCTTAGCGGATGTAATGGCCACCAAAAAGGCGACCTTCTGAGACAACAATTGTAAGGGGATATCCCTGATCTGCTCATATGGCGGTTTCTGCAGCAGAGAAAGTACCAAGTTCAGATCCCACGGTGCCAGGGGCGACCGTACCTGAGGAGCCACATGATGTACACCCTGTACAAATGTACGGATCAAAGAATGCGCTGCCAAAGGAAAAAGAATCGCTAGGGCAGAAATCTGACCCTTGAGAGTGCTCAAAGCCAACTTTTGATCCAGGCCTTGTTGAAGGAAGGCCAGCACCCGAGATACCGAAAAAGAACGGGGGTTCCAACCCCCCGCCTCACACCAGGCAATATAGGCTTTCCAGGTGCGATGATAGATCTTGGGCGAAGTGCACTTGCGCGCCTTAAGCATGGTGGGGATCACTGACTCAGAGACCCCCCTGGGACCTGTAGTACCTGGGACTCAATAGCCATGCCGTCAAAGCCAGCAAGGGTAAAGCAGGGTGCAAGATGGGACCCTGCGACAGCAGATCTTCAGAAGCGGGAGTCGCCAGGGAACATCTGTTACCATCCGCACCACGTCGGCGTACCACATACTAGCTCATTATGAAGTACTTACCTTAGAAAGAAGTTCCCATAGGTCCGCCTGGTTACCGAAGAGGAAGCTGCCATGTTCCCTCTGTGGATCCTTCCAGGTACGTGGCTCCGGAGCCTGTCTTTACGGCGGACTTTTCGGCAGGATCCGTTGCTATGCGCCGGGCCTTCGACGGGATGTCACTGCGCATGCTGAAGTTAGCGCCGCTTGCAGTGAGAATATCTCCTAAACCGTACAGGTTTAGGAGATATTCTTTTTACCTACAGGTAAGCCTTATTATAGGCTTACCTGTAGGTAAAAATGTCATTTTAGGGTATACAACCACTTTAGAGAAACTGAGCCCCCCGATTTAACAGTTTCCCAAAAGAGTTACATTCAAGGCATGCTGTGAATAAGAACCGTCACAGTTACTTGTGCTCTCAAACGAACCATCAAGCCATCAAATGGCTGTGTCATAATTGATTACATGTGCAGAGTCATGGCAACTGCAGATCAAAGAGAGGCTTATGCTGGCCATACACTATATGAAAAAAACGGCTGAAAATTGGTCATTTGGACAGTTTGTTGGTTTTTCGGCCAGTTAAGGAGTACCAATTGGTAATCGGTTGGGACGTTTTTGAGCCAAAAAAAACCACAAAAAGGACAAGTTTGGAAATTTTCGGCCGAATGAAAGATAAATTGAAAGGTTAATGAGTTTCCCGTCCAAACTGTTTGCACTAGGTATATGTCAAAAAACAAACAAAAAACAGATCCATATATGTCCTATGAACAATTTATCGGTCATTACATGATGGCACTATCGTTTGCTCTCAAAGCCGAGTATAATGTATGGCCAGCATAAGATGGCAGCCTCCTTGCCTGTAAAGGTTAGGAGGGCTTAGTTCTGCTTTAACTGAACAAGTTGACGTTAGACACTGATTGGTTCCCATGCACAGTTGCTCCAGATTCTGTTCCTGTTTTAGTGAATAACCCCCATTGTATATTTGTGGATTTTTTTAAGAAAGAATTATGCACTCTTTTGAACACGTTTTTGACTGTGGGTTATGGTAATGGAAAAAAATACACAGCTAAAGCTTTTTTCTTTTTACTATTTTGGGCTAGGTTTCCTTTGATAATGAAGGAACAAATAGGAAATATCCATTAACATTAACCACTAAATAAAATGCCCATTTTGTTCCAAGAAAAAAAAAGTATAATTCACCTGGATACAAGTAACTGCAAATATTTAACACCGGTCAAATTTGCAAAACTGGGTTCAGGCTTTAAGGTGTGTTTAACCTTTTCATTAACCACTTCAGCAGCGGAAGGATTTACCCACCTCCTGACCAGGCCATTTTTTGCGATACGGCACTGCGTTCTTTTAACTGTCAATTGCGCAGTCATGCGACACCGTACCCAAATAAAATTGCTGTCCTTTTTTTTCCCCCACAAATTGAGCTTTCTTTTGGTGGAATTTGATCACCTCTACGGCAGTGCTGACAACTGTCAGTATTTTTACTGGCAACCAGTAAAAAACAGGCACATTTCTCCTGCCAATAAATGCTAGTGACAGGAAAAGGTTGCCAGTAAAAATATGGCTTTGGTGCTCGGCTCAGAACTGCGCATCCAGAGCCAGCCAAGACAATAGTGCCTGCTACAGTGTGTTTGGGCATCGCCTGTAGGGGAGGGGATGTGTTGTGTCGGTGAGGTGTCATTATGTGGGTATGCCTGCTCATTCTAATTTCTTGCTCTCCTCAGTCCTGTCCCTGAGCTACTTACTTACTATATCGAAAAAATAATATTTTTTGCCTTAATATCTATCTTAAATCTCATTGCTAATTGTATATTGTACTTGTTTGCAGCCTAAATACTGATATTTGCACTAAAAACTTTTAGAAATGTCAGCAAAAAAATGTGGCTGTGCCAGTAAATTTTCTGTCATGTCAGTAAAATTCATTCTGGTTGGTTGGCAACAGTGCATTGCGTTTTTTGTTTTTTTGCAATATAAACAAAATAGAGCAACAATTTTGAATAAAGAACAATATTCCTTACTTTGTTATAAAACATTCCCAATAAAAATAAATGTAAAAAATCGAATTTCTTCATCACTTTAGGCCAATATGTTTTCCGTTACATATTTTTGGTAAAAAAAATCCCAATAAGAGTTTATTGATTAGTTCGCGCAAAAGTTATCGTGTCTACAAACTATGAGTTAGATTTATGGCATTTTTATTTACACTAATAATGGCGGCGATCTGCGATTTTTAGAGGGACTGTGACATTGCCACGGACAAATCTGACCCTAAGTGACACCTTTTGGGGACCAGTGACTCCAATACAATGATCATTGCTAAAAAAAATGCCTTTATAAATTACACTGGCAGGGAAGAGGTTAACACCAGGGGCGATCAAAGGGTTGTGTCCTAGGGAGGTGCTTTCTAACTGTAGTGGCCAGTGTTACACTGCAGGCAAACAGAGAAACAAAGATCTCTCTTTCTCACTGACAGATCAGCGGCGTGCTTACATAGGCACAATGCTGTTCTGTCTCTCCAAAGAACGATCGGCGGGTCGCGGCCGCAGGACCTGCTGTGTCCAATCACAGAGGGAGCAGCGCATGCGCCCCTGAAGCCACATGCAAGTCACATATAGGTATTGAAAGGGTCTTGGGAAAAGCACCCCGAATGTCATCAATGTTTTGGGTGAGGTTATTGGAACCTAAGGCTGAACTACTCCTTTAAATGTTTTATTTTAGTATTGCTCAACAAGTAAGCTTGTGTTGAAATTGAAACTTGATTTGAGGAATTTATATGTACTAGACAATGTGTCTGTCTGGACTGAAAGGAAGCATAGAGGGGTTTTTTATATACTCTAAGTTGCATGATAATTTTGCTCAGATACAGAGCCTAAAAAGATGTACCATTATAATTGGTTAATTGAATAATTAAAGGAAGCATGTCATTTGAACATGTACCCCTTATTGGTGGAAAAGAATTAATCTTTTCCTGTGTATGTAAGATCCTGTAAAACTGTTCCCTGTGCAGCATAATCTGGGTGTGGCTAACAGAGTTATGCCGGCACTAAGGTAATACAAGTAGACGATACTAAGGTGATAGTCAGGACTAGTTGTTATAGCTTAAAGGAGCATCCCAACAGTTTTTGGTGTCAGAATTTAAAATACTCAGAAAAATAAATAACATGTTTAAATAGGTCAAGAAGTACCACCGGTAGCTGGGCTCGTGGTAAATTTGGTAGGGATTTAGGTTTAAAGAGTAAAAATTGTTTTTCTAGAGTATTTTTTGTTGGGAGGGGGTGCGGCCACTGAGGTGTTTAACTACAAAATTGCTTTGCTTAATAGGGCAGACGCCTCCAGGAGAAGTTGCGTACTGTTTGGTGTGGCAACCTGGGGCTTCTATATGGTTGTGCCCAGGTTGGCATTTGGGGCAACGCTGTGTGTAAAAGTGTACATGCCCATTGGTAGCATTGGTGCTAATGGGTAAGTTTTTTTGTTTCAAACTTTTTTTTATTGAGACATATGAAAGATAACATTGTTGCCGTTACATAGTATTTGTGTAATAGTTGGTAGAATCAAAATCTATTACAGACAATACAAAAAGAATCTTGCATGGTATTGGACGTAACATCCGAAAACATCTACTCATATACCTCATCTAAGGAATTATGCATTTACGTATAAACACGAACAGTGAGCCCTCTAACATTCCTGCTATAGTAGCTGAATAGCTCCTATACACCCACTACGAAGCGTCTGTAAAATCCTGGTTTAGGGTTTATAATTCTTTACACTTCTTGATCCGGAGCGAGCGGCAGGGCCACAGGGCCGGCCGCCAGGCCCCCAGGACCATCTCCCTCATGGGTAAGTTAACCACTTCAAGACCGAGCCTGTTTTTTGGGTTCGGTGTTCACGAGTTAAAACCAGGTTTTTTTGCTAGAAAAATTATTTAGAACCCCTGAACGTTATATATTGTTTTGTTTCTAACTCCCTAGTCACTTCAGCCCCGGAAGGATTTCACACTTTAGGACCAGAGCACTATTTGCGATTCGGCACTGCGTCGCTTTAACAATTGCGCGGTCGTGCGACGTTGTACCCAAACGCAATTTGCGTCCTTTTTTTCCCACAAATAGAGCTTTCTTTTGGTGGTATTTGATCATCGCTGCGTCATTTCTGATCGCCGCTATTAACAAAATAAGAGCGACAATTTTGCTAAAAAACACAAATTTGTTACTTTTTGCTAAAATACAAATGCAAAAAAAAAAAACAAAAAAACAATTTTTTTCATCAGTTTTGGCCGATTTATATTCTTCCTCATATTTGTGATAAAAAAAAAAAAAAAAAAAATCACAATTGGCTTTTGATTGGTTTGCGCAAAAGTGGCCGCGTTTACGGATGATGAGAATTCATTTCTGGGGTTTTTAGTTTTTTTTATTTTTTACTAGTAATGGCGGCGATCTGCGATTTTTAGCGGTACTGCGATATTGGGGCAGACATGTCTGACCATTTTGACACTTTTTTGGGACCATTGGCATTTATACAGCGATCAGTGCTATAAAAATGCACTGATTACTGTGTAAATGCCATTGGCAGTGAAGGGGTTAACCTGCAGGGGGCGCTCTAAGGGTTAACTGTGTTCCCTGGGCGTGTTCTGTGTGTGGGCTGCCCTAGCAGGGGAAGGGAAGTGATCACAGCTTCCATGTAGAGGAAGGCTGTGATCACAGCCCTTCCCCCTCTCACAGAACGGAGGTCTGTGTTTACTTACACGGACCTCCGTTCTTTCAGTGCGGGGGGGCATCGCGGGTAGCCGGCGGCGATCGAGTCTGCCGCTCTCGATCCCTGGCCCCCCCGAACACAGTGAGCGCACGCGCGCTCACAGTGCACGATCTCGCAGCTGCCGTCGTATGACGGCGGTTTGCGATATCGAGCCACTTTCTCGCCGTCAACCTGCAGTTGACGGTCGGCAAGTGGTTAGAGAATAAAATGGTAGGTTTTAGGAGTTAAAAAATAAGACAACAGTAAATTGATACCAAACATGTCATGCTTCAAAATTGTGTCCGCCTGCGGAATGGTGACAAGCTTTGCAACATAAAAATCTCCATTGGCGAGGTTTAAAAAATTCTACAGGTTAGTATTTTTGAGTTACAGAGGAGCTCTGGTGCTAGAATTATTGCTCTCGCTCTAACGATCGCGGCGATACCTCACATGTGTGGTTTGAACACACCGTTTTCATATGTGGGCGGGACTTATGTATGCGTTCGCTTCAGCGGGCAAGCTCTCGGGATGGGGCGCTTTAATTTTTTTTTTTTAACCATTTATTTTACTTTTTAATTTTTATACTGTTCTTTCAAAAAAAAAATGATCACTTTTAGTCCTATTACAAGAAATGTAAACATTCCTTGTAATAGAAAAAAGCATGCCAGGGCCTCCTAAATATGAAATCTGGGGTCAAAAATACCTCAGATCTCATATTTACACTAAAATGCAAAAAAAATAAATATATAAATTTGAAAAAAACGACAGTCCAAGAAAAGAAAAAAAAAAAAGAAAGAAGACGGGCCCTTTAAGACCGTTGGGTGGAAACGACGTGTGACGTTGCTTCCGCCCTGCCATGTTTTGGGGCAGAGTGAGCAGCTTTAGCTGCTCACTTGGCTCACAGACACGGCGTTGTTCCGGAAGTGGTTAAGGAGCCCGGTATAGGGACTTAAGTCAGGGACTTAAGTCAGAAAAAGGGACCGAAGTAAATTAAGAATCTCCCTTACACACACCCAGATATAGTGAGAATGGTAAGTGTTTCGGTATGAGTTTCTGTAAGTGTTTCTATTTCATTTTCATAATCTGTTAAGTTTTCTTTACAGGATGAAATAGGGTAGGGGGGAGATCTTAAATGTCTCTATGGCATCATGTAAGGTGTTAAATAATTATAGTAAGAGTTAGATGATTATAGCTGGGTGCCATTACCTAGTAATAGATTTTATTGATTCTAGGTAGTGTACTAATGATAGCAAAATGATCCAGACATAAGGAGGTCTCCCCTTTACGAATATATTTGTGTAAGTGCACATTATGTTTGTAAGTAGTAACTGTGTAATTGTTAAGTAGATGTTTTAACCACTTCCCTACCGCCGTATTCAGATTGACGGCCGGGAAGTGATTGCGTTATCCTGACTAGGTGTCATATGACCTCTATCAGGATAACATGCCGGCGCGGTGCCTGGTCACAGTGTAAACAGGAACAGACGTTTATCGGCTTTTCCTGTACTCAGGTCTGCAGACCTGAGCAGTGGAGAGCCAATCTCTGCTGCTGCTCTCCTGACAGGGGGGTCTGTGCTGATGGTTTATCAGCGCAGCCCCCCTCGGATTGCCACCCTAGACCACCAGGGAGCCTGCCCAGGGACCACCAGGGATGTGCCCACCCAGGACCACCGGGGAGCCAATCAGGACCATCAGGGAGACCACCCTAGACCACCAGGTAAGGGGCACAGTGCCCAATATGGATGGCACTCAGTGCCACCTTCAGATAGCACCCTAGACCAGCAGGGAAATGGCCCCTATCAGTGCATCTACCCACCAGTGCCCCCTATCAGTGCCATCTATGAGTGCCCATGAGTGCTGCATATAAGTGCGCGTCAGAGCCACCTATCAGTGCCATCAGTGCTGCTTATCAGTGCCGCTTGTCAGTGCCCATCATTGCTGCATATAAGTGCCTCATCATCAGTGCCACCTCATCGGTGCCAATCAGTACTGCCTAATCAGTGCCCATCAGTGATGGAGAAAATGTACTTATTTACAAAGTTTTGTGACAAACAGAGAATTTTTTTTTTCTCAAATTTTCTTTATTTGGAGCACAAAAAATAAAAACCGCAGAGGTGATCAAATACCACCAAAAGAAAGCTCTATTTATGGGAACAAAATGATAAAAATTTTGTTTGGGTACGTCGTCGAACGACCCCAATATGGTCATTCAAAGTGCAACATTACTGAAAGCTGAAAATTGGTCTGGTAGGAAAGTGCTCTAAGTGCATGAAGTGGTTAATGTGTTTTTGATAACCGCCCTTAGGGGTGAAGGTATGGAATGTTCTCAAGGTTGCAAACGCAGGTGTTTTTGGGTGTGCAGGGGGGATATGTAGAGAGGAGGTTTAGACAGAGGAGTTTTTTTTTTTTTTTCAGTGCAAACCACCCTACACTGTAGTCTGGTTAAAGTAAATTATTTAGAGAAGAGAGATTCTTCATAAAGGTGGTACAGTAAAGTGTTTGGAGGGATTGTATGTTGATGTAAAAAGTTACGGTGCATTTTATTTCAGTCTTTGCTTTTTTTTTTTTTTTTGTCCAGACTGTAGTATTTGTGTAGTATTTGTCTGGCCAGGCCACTTTTCGTCACTATTACTGTGTCAATCATGTCTGGCTCTTTAGCTGAGAATGCCAGAGGAGGCTGAAAGTAGTGATAGTAGTGGGAAAAGTGATGAAAAAGACAGCTGTAAATAGAGAAGGTACCCTTATCTCAGTGCAGATCTGGGATAGACTTTAGTTAGTGTACTAAAGATGGGGGAAGAAAAGGAAAAGAAATTCAATATGCTCACTATATATATATATATATATATATATATATATATATATATATATATATATATATATATATACACACACACATACATACATACACACACACACAAAAGTGAGTACACCCCACACATTTTTGTAAATATTTTATTATATCTTTTCATGTGACAACACTGCAGAAATGACACTTTACTGCAATGTAAAGTAGTGAATATATAGCTTGTATAACAGTGTAAATTTGTGGTCACCTCAAAATAACAACACGCAGCCATTAATGTCTAAACCGCTGGCAACAAAAGTGAGTACACCCCTAAGTGAAAATGTCCAAATTGGGCCCAAAGTGTCAATATTTTGTATGGCCACCATTATTTTCCAGCACTGTCTTAACCCTCTTGGGCATGGAGTTCACCAGACCTTCACAGGTTGTCACTGGAGTCCTCTTCCACTCCTCCATGAGGACATTATGGAGCTGGTGGATGTTCGAGACCTTGCGCTCCTCCACCTTCCGTTTCAGGATGCCCCACAGATGCTCAATAGGGTTTAGGTCTGGAGACATGCTTGGCCAGTCCATCACCTTTACCCTCAGCTTCTTTAGCAAGGCAGTGGTCATCTTGGAGGTGTGTTTTGGGTCGTTATGTTGGAATACTGCCCTGCGGCTCAGTCTCCAAGGGAGGGGATCATGCTCTACTTCAGTACGTCACAGTACATGCTGGCATTGATGGTTCCCTCAATGAACAGTAGCTCCCCAGTGCTGACAGCAAGCATGCAGGCCCACATCATGACACTCCCACCACCATGCTTGACTGTAGGCAAGACACTCCATCTGTACTCCTCCATCTGGTTAGTGTCACACATGCTTGACACCATCTGACCAAAATACATTTATCTTGGTCTCATCAGACCACAGGACATGGTTCCAGTTATCCATGTCCTTAGTCTGCTTGTCTTAAGCAAACTGTTTGCGGGATTTCTTGTGCATCATCTTTTGAAGTGGCTTCCTTCAGGTATGACAGCCATGCAGACCAATTTGATGCAGTGTGTGGCGTATGGTCTGAGCACTGACAGGCTGACCCTCCACCACTTCAACCTCTGCTGGCAGCACTCATACGTCTATTTCCCAAAGACAACCTCTGGATATGACGCTGAGCACATGTACTCAACTTCTTTGGTCGACCATGGCGAGCCCTGTTCTGAGTGGAACCAGTCCTGTTAAACTGCTGTATGGTCTTGGCCACTGTGCTGCAGCTCAGTTTCAAGGTCTTGGCAATCTTCTTATAGCCAAGGCCACCTTTAAGTAGATAACAATTCTTGATCCTCAGAGAGTTCTTTGCCATGAGGTGCCAAGTTGAACTTCCAGTGACCAGTATGAGAGAGTGAGAGAGATAACACCAAATTTAACACACCTGCTCCCTATCACACCTGTGACCTTATAACACTAACAAGTCACATGACACCGGGAGGGAAAATGGCTAATTGGGCCCAATTGGGACATTTTCACTTAGGGGTGTACTCACTTTTTTTGCCAGCGGTTTAGACATTAATCGCTGTGTGTTGTTATTTTGAGGGGGCAGTAAATGTACACGGTTATACAAGCTGTACACTGGCTACTTTACATTGTAGCAAAGTATCATTTCCTCAGTGTTGTCACATGAAAAGATATAATAAAATATTTTCAAAACTGTGAGGGGTGTACTCACTTTTGTGAGATACTGTGTGTGTGTATATATGTGTATATATATACACATATACATATATATATACACACATACACACACACAGTATCTTTTTGTTACATTTTATGATTATGTCTGAGTTTGTGATTTCCAACAACTGCTGTTGGGTTTTATGAAATGTGTGGAGTTCATATTAAGTCCATGTCAATGACATTATTTAATTGGGGTGTGCTGAAAATGTGACATCACTACTATATGACATATATTTGATGGTACCAGATATAATATGAGGAAGTTAATGTGCTGCAGCTGATCAAGATCTTAAGATAATATTTTGTTCTTTCAAACTGGTTGAGTGAAATTTCATAAGTTGGTTTGACTAAGCTATTTTGAAATCACAAGCAGCCTTGGCTACACAGCCATACGTCTTAAAAGTCTGATCTGCATTTGAGCCCCTAATAATGATATTTTTTGTGGGAGTTGCAAATGCTCACATTGGTGCAAGTCTTCAGGGCATTTTGTGCATCAGATTGCTGGAATTGCCCTGGACACCAGTGTGTATAAAGAATGCATGGTTGGAATTTGATCATCATATCTGAACAAAATGTTGTACTTATTTTTCAAGTGAATAGTACTTGATTTTAATACATCAAATATTGCCATTTTTGTACTGTATATTCAATATTAGAGGCTAAATAAAATGTAATTTGATTTTGCGCAGCCGGGACGCCCTGCTGCAGTATATGTACGGTGGGTGGTCCAGAAGTGGTTAAGCAGTTGACTACCATATTTTCTAAATTGGGGGCAGTATGTTCTCTTGATTTGTTCAATTTTTTTTTTTTTTTTGAGTGTGTGATAAAAACTGGTTGCAATTGCTTGAAAACTGGCATCTGTTTGGCTAGCAGGTGATACACGTGGCAATTGTGATACAATTAACTCCATCTTTGGATGCAATAAGTCTGTGTAGTGCCCCTTCCTCCTGTCACAGCAGGCAGCTCAAAGTCATACAGCTGAAACCTGTTGTGCTTATCTTTCCATTAATGTGTTTCAGCCTCTAGATGGTGCTGTACATTTATTCAAGTATAATGTGAAACACCAAAGCAAAATAACAATGTTCATCTTCTCAGAGAAAAAACATGCATTTAAGCCCAGGTTCACGGTAAAAAAAAAATACTAATATATATTTGCCTCTTAAATGGACCAGGAGCACTGATGAGGGTTCTGTACAGGGCATTACAGAAGACTGTGAATGAAGTCCAATTTAGGTGCATTTACATTAGCTGCTTAAAAATGATTTTAATAAATGGCATTACTTTTTGTTTGTACATGTGTCCGCATTCATATTTCTGTGTCAAAACTCCAAGGATTAATTGCTGGTTTCTGCCTTTGGGAGAAAACAAAAATTACTTGCCCGATTCTCTGCTCCTTCCCACAGAGTCTGCACCCCCCACGCTCCAGTCTAGGGTCCTAGGACATCATTTAGATCACAGCAGGGTCCAAAGCCCTGGTCTGGAAGTGAGAATGTTAAGAACTGGTCACCGCTGGATCCTAGGGGAGCGCCGCTTGCCAGGGGAGCAGAGGTTCAGATAAGCAAAAGGATTTCTGCTTTCCACTAGACAAAAGGAGCAATTAGCCATTGCTATATAAGCACAGCCCCATTGCAAGGGATCATTTCTAACTTGCCCCAAGTTGGACTAAGTGTTATTAATTACATTATATTTAAGTGTATTTCAAAGCAGTTATTTTCCTTAAAATTTGCTGCAAACACAAAAATAGTTGCTGATGTGCCAGAAATATAGTTACATAGTTGGTAAGGTTGAATAAAGACAACAAGTCCATCCAGTTCAACCGGTGTAGGTGTGTGTGTGTAGAAAAATCATTTCCCATATCCCTGAATATTGTTTTCGCTAAGGTGCACGTCCAAGAGTCTTTTGAAACTATCCATACTTCCTGCCAATGCCACAGATTGTGGAAGAGTTCCACATCCTTACCGACAGTGAAAAAACCCCCTATGCAACTTAAGGTTGAACGGCTTCGCTTCCAGTCTCATCGTGTGCCACCGTGTCCTCTTACACTCCCTGGGACTGAAAAGTTTCATACTTACGCTGGGATCACTGTTGAGATATTTGTATATCACCATCATATCTCCTCTCCAGCGTCTGTTCTCCAGGGAGAATAAATTTAGTACTTATAGTCACGCCTCATACTTGAGGTCCTCCATTCCCCACATTAATTTAGTTGCCCTTCTCTGGACACTCTCCAGCACATCCTTTCTGAGGATTGGTGACCAGAACAGGACGGAATACTCCAGATGCGGCCGAACCAGAGTTTTATAAAGTAGCAGAATATTCTGATGGCTTTGGTAACCACAGCTTGACACTGCATGCTATTTCTCAGTCTGTCTTCTACTGGGACCCCTAGATCTTTCCCCTTCCTGGAAGCCCCAAGGGGTTCTCCCCTAATGACTAACTTGTGTTTATATTTTTACCCCCATAGTGTGCCCCTATAATCCATTGCCAGCCCTGCCTACTTCATTTTTGATGGCTTACAAAGAAAAATAGCCCTCGCCTTTTTTACTTTTTTTTTTTGAAGCACCTGATTAGAGCCAGAGGCTTCAAAATAGGGTGGGCTTGGGGCGCAGAGCACTACACTGTGAGCCCCCCCAGGTGTGTTACAATAGTGAATATATATTCGCTATTGAAACACTGATCCTCCTCCCGGCCAATCAAGAGACCCATTTCCCAATTGGCCCGAAAGGAGAAGCGTTCAGATTGGCTGCTGAGGAGGAGGAGGGAGGAGATGGAAGCAACCGTGATGGCCGCAGGGGAAGAGGAAGCCGCCCGGGATGCCCTGCCTGCCATAGCACCGACCGGATCGGGGGGGGGGGGATGTGTATGTGTTTACGCCTCCCCCCAATAAAATTGCAAAATAGCCACCAGCCATCACTGGTCAAAGTTCAAGACTTCGTTCACCTTTACAAAAAAAGGGATTTTATTAAAACTTACCGTAAAATCCTTTTCTCCGAGTTCACTGACAGACGCAGCTATCCATTACGTGTGGGGTTTTATGCTGGTCTCACTAGGAGTTAACTAGGCAGGGAAAAGAAACAGCTGGCCCCTCCCATGAGGGCCATCCTCTCTTCCCACATAAAACCCCCCCATAGCATAGCTCTTCAGTTCCTACACAAGCCGTACTAAAACAGAGCACAGAGGGGTGGGTGCTGCGTCTGTCAGTGAACTCAGAGAAAAGGATTTTACGGTAAGTTTTAATAAAATCCCTTTTTCTCCTATCGTTCACTGACAGACGCAGCTATCCATTACGTGTGGGGATGTCCCCAAGCTGTGTCAAAAAGAGGGGTGGGTAACACTAACAGTACCCAACTGAACCTCTAAGGAGGCGCCAGACGCGCCTACGCTGCCGCCTGCAAAACTTTGCGGCCCAAAGTAGCATCCGAAGATGCAAACACATCAACTTTATAAAACTTAGTGAAAGTGTGTACTGAGGCCCAAGTGGCCGCCTTGCACACCTGTGAAACCGAGGCCTGGTGTCTGAAAACCCAGGAAGTGCTAACAGCCCGGGTAGAATGAGCCGTGACCAGAAAAGGGGGGACCTCACCCCGAACAGAATACGCATGGGTCACGGTTTTTCCAAACCAACGAGAAATCGTAGCCGAGGAGACCGCCAACCCTTTGCGCGGACCCTCTGGCAGCACAAACAAAGCATCAGCTTTTCGAAAAAAAAAAAAGCTGTAGCAGCCAAGTACCCACGTAAGGCCCTAACTACGTCCAAAGCATGCAACTCAAACTCCTTTGGGTGCGATGGACGAGGGCACAATGAAGGAAGAACAATATCTTCATTAATGTGAAAGGAAGAGAACACCTTCGGAAGGAAGGAAGGAGAGGGTCGCAAGACCGCATTATCCTTATGCATGACTAAGTAGGGAGACTTGCACGATAGTGCTGCTAATTCAGACACCCGTCTGGCGGAAGTGATGGCAAGTAAAGAGGCCACCTTTTGCGACAGCAATTTTAAGGAAATCTCCCTGATATTCTCATATGGCGGTTTCTGAAGAACAGAAAGCACCAAATGCAGATACCACGGAGCCTTCACCCGAGGCGCCACGTGTCGTACACCCTGTACAAGGGTAAGAATCAACGAGTGCGAAGCCAAAGGTCTCTGAAAGAGAAATCGCCCGAGCCGATATCTGGCCCTTGAGGGTACTCAAAGCCAGTTTTTTTGTTCAGGCCCTGCTGCAAAAAAGTCAGGACCCTGGACACGACATAAGAGCGAGGGTTATGGCCCTCCACCTCGCGCCAAGCTATACAAGCCTTCCAGGTGCGGCGATAAATCTTGCGAGAAGTACACTTGCGAGCTTTTAACAAAGTAGGGATCACGGAGTCGGCGACTCCCCTATCTCTTAGCACCTGGGACTCAATAGCCAAGCCGTAAAAGCCGGCGAGGGTAAAGCAGGGTGCAAGATGGGTCCCTGAGACAGAAAATCGTCTCGCAGCGGGAGCCCCCAAGGGGCGTCTGCCACCATTTGCACCACGTCGGCGTATCAAGTGCGCCAAGGCCAATCTGGAGCCACCAGGATTATTGGTATCCCCTCCGCCACTATCCTGCGTATCAATCGCGGAAGCAGTTTTATCGGAGGGAAAGCGTACAGAAGGCGGTAACGGCCCCAGGGGGCCACCAGAGCGTCCGTGGCCACTGCCAACGAATCCTTCGTTCTGGACACAAAGGTTTCCACCTTGTGAGTGAACCGGGACGCCATGAGATCCACATCCGGCGTCCCCCATCTGCGGCAAATTTGATTGACCACTCTCCCTGGTCCAGCGTCTGGCGACTGAGAAAGTCCGCACCTGGATTGTAAACGGCGGAGATTGCCGGAACTTGATATTCCGCCCAACGCAGTACCATAGCTGCCTCCGCCGTAGCTGCTGGGCTCCTTGTGCCGCCCTGATGGTTCACATACGCCACTGCTGTGGCATCGTCCGACTGAATTCGAATCAGACGACCCTGCAATCTCATCCAGAGAAAAAAAGCACAATCTGATTGCTCTCAGCTCCAGTACATTGATGGGAAGGCGAGCCTCTTGTGCCGCCAACGGCCCTGGGCATACAGCTGACCCAGGACCCCGCCCCAGTCCAAAGGACTATCATCTGTGGTAATGATCACCCACTGAAGGGGCAGGAATGACTTCCCCTGAATCTAACTCTTGAGTCCCGGAACCATAGGTCAGAGAAGCCCTGGTCTGAGAGCTCAGACGGATCAGAAGGTCCAAGGACCGAGGGGATCTGTCCCACCGAGCCAAAATTGCTCGCTGAAGGAGACGAGTGTGACTCTGGGCGTATGGTATCGCCTCGAAAGTCAAGACCATGAGCCCCAGCCCCCCACGTAAGGAAGAGCGTCGGTGCGACAGGAAAATTTTTACTGCCGACTGCAGTGACCGCAACTTGGCTGGAGGAAGGAAAAACCTTTTGCCTGCTCTGAGTCCAGGAACAGGCCCAGATACTCCAGGCGACGGGATAGAGACACCGTCGACTTCTGCAGGTTGAGCAACCAGCCGAAGTCCTGCAGCGAGGTCATTGTGATCCTTCTCTTCTGGAGCCGAGACGGATTCCGCTCGCAGGAGCAGGTCGTCCAGGTAGGCTACTACCGCAATGCCTCTCTGTTGCAGTAACGCCATACCGGAGCCACCAGTTTTGTGAAAAAACTCGAGGTCTGAGACTAGACCGAAAGGGAGTGCCACGAATTGAAAATGGAGGTCTCCCACTGCAAAGCGAAAGAAACGCTGAAGCCGTGGACAAATATGTACATGGAGGTACACATCCCTGATGTCTAGAGACGCCAGAAATTCCCCCTGACGGAGGGCGGCTACAACCGAGTGGATAGATTCCATCTGGAATTTCCGCGCCCTAACATACCGGTTCAGGGCCTTCAGGTCCAGTACTGGGGGGGGGGGGGGGGGGGGGGGGGGGGGGGGGGGGGGGGGGGGGGGGGGGGGGGGGGGGGGGGGGGGGGGG
>BLSH010440459.1:430670-453437 GCA_018402905.1 Glandirana rugosa
AACTTAAACCATGAAAGACATGACCTCTTTGGCGGTATACTCTTCTAGTCCCTATAAGGGAATGTTAACGACAGCAATTGTAAGGGAATATCCCTGATCTTCTCATATGGCGGTTTCTCCAGTACAGAAAGTACCAAATTCAAATCCCACAGCGCCAAATGCGACCATACCTGAGGAGCCACATGGCGTACACCCTGTACAAATGTACGAAACAACGAATGTGGCGCCAAAGGCCGTTGAAATAGAATCGCCAAAGCCGAAATCTGACCATTAAGAGTACTCAATGCCAATATTTTATGCAGGCCCTGCTGCAAAAAAGCCAACACCCGGGACACAACGTAAGAGCGAGGGTTCCAACCCCCCGCCTCACCCCAGGCAATATAGGCCTTCCAGGTGCGATGATAAATCTTGCGCAAAGTACACTTGCGCGCTTTAAGCATGGTAGGGATCACGGAGTCAGCGACACCCCTATCCCTCAACACCTGGGACTTAATAGCCAAGCCGACGAAGCCAGCGAGGGTAAAGCAGGGTGCAAGATGGGTCCCTGAGACAGCAGTTCTTCGCGCAGCAGAGACGCCAGGGAAAATCTGCCACCATTTGCACCATGGTGGCGTACCAAGGGCGCCGAGGCCAATCCGGAGCTAGCAGGATTGTCGGAATCCCCTCCGCTTCTACCCTGCGCAGTAGCCAGGGTAGAAGCGTGATGGAAGGAAAAGCGTACAGGAGCCGACCGACTCCAAGGCGCTACCAGCACGTCCGTGGCGGCCGCCAGCGGGTCTCTCGTCCTGCACACAAAAGTATATACCTTGTGATTGAACCGAGACGCCATGAAGCCCACGTCTGGCGCGCCCCCCTTGTGGCAAATCTGGCGGAACACTTCTGGATGTAAGGACCATTCCCCCTGATCCAGAGTCTGGTGACTGAGAAAGTCCCCCTGCCAATTCTCTACGCCCGGGATGTAAATGGCGGAGATTGCTGGCACGTGAAGTTCTGCCTATCCCAGAATGAGAGCTGCTTACTCAGCCGCTGCCGAGCTCCTCGTTCCACCCTGATGGGTTCACGTATGCCACAGCCGTGGCGTTGTCCGACTGGACCCGAACCGGGGGACCGCGCAACCTCACTGTCCAGTGGGAGAGGCAGAGCCTGATCGCCCACAACTCCAGCACATTGATCAGAAGACGGGATTCCTGCGCCGACCAGCGGCCCTGACCAGACAGCTGCCCCAGGACCAATTCAGGGGGAGAAACGACTTCCCCAACGTTAGAGCCGGGGGCCGAAGCCACCAGGCCAACGATCCTCTGGTCTGAAGATCGAATGTGATCAGCTGGTCCAGAGACAGCGGAAACCTGTCCCACCATGACAGAATCGCTCGCTGAAGGAGCCGAGTGTGACTCTGGGCGCAAGGTTCCGCCTTGAAGGCTGAGACCATGAGCCCCAACACCCGCATACAGAATCGTAAGGAGGACCACCGGCGTGCCAGCAGAGTTCGCACCGCCGCTTGCAGTGTCAGAAACTTGGCCGGAGGCAAGAATACCTTCGCCTGCTCTGTGCCCAGAATCAGACCCAGGAATTCCAGGTGACAGGACGGGGTCAATGTCGACTTCTGCAGATTGATCAGCCAGCCGAAGTCTTTCAACGAGACCACGGTGATAGCCACGTTCTCCTCCAGAGCCGAAGCAGACTCCGCTCTCAGAAGCAGGTCGTCGAAGCATGCTACCACCGTAATGCCTCTCTGCCTCCATAGCTCCATCACTGGAGCCACCAGTTTGGTGAACACCTGAGGAGCTGAGGCCAGACCGAAAGGAAGTGGTAATTCCATTCTGAACTCTTGCGCCCTCACAAAGTGATTTAGCGCTTTTAGGTCCAAAACTGGCATGACCCCCCCCCATTTTTGATAATGACTGCAAAAACAGACATTTTATACAACATGGGAAGCAGGACCAGAGTCACACAGGTACCGAAGACCCTGAAACAAATGGTCTGCTCTCTGCGACGCCTCAAGCGACCTCCCGCAGCCCAAAACATCCTGCAACTCAAGCACACACTCAGAAAGAGATTGCGCCGCCATGGCTGACGCCAGGGCCAGCCTCATGGCTGACCCTGCCAACCTGCGGGGGATGCCCACTTCTTCACAAAGCTATCCTCAAATGGATAATGTATAGCGAAGCGTTTGGTCAGGGCAAAGGAAGTCTGCGGACGCTGCCATTCCTGATAGACCAGATGGTCAAAAAATTGATCATAAGGATACGCCTTAGGGGACCTGGGTGGCCTAGCAGACCCGCAAACGAATGTGGTCTCCTGCGACTCCCCTGCTTGGTCCAGTCGCAAAGACGCAAGGATAATCAGCAATCAGTGCGGCCACCAGCGCCTTCTCGCGCGCAACCTGGTCTTCCTCGCCGTCCGAGAGCTCCAGCTCGCCCTCTGAGAGCTCCACGGGGGTCCCCGTGACCCCCGAGGCCACTTCCGGTTCAGACTCATCACCCGATAAAAGAGGGGGAGGCGGACGCTTTTTAGGAGCCCCCTTACCATGGCTCGGCACCGCCCAGGGAAGAAATTCCCCAAATACTGCTTTCAGCCGGTCCAGGGACCACAGTGTCCTTAGTGCAGGTTGCGCTGCCGCTGACTCCTCCTCAGAAGGAAACCGCAGGTCATCCGCCATTGTGCCACCGGACCTGACAGGCAGAAAAAAAATGCCCTGACAGCCCCACAGATCAACCAGGGAGACCCCAGGAGGACTGCACCCACCGTTACCAGCACCCCAGGGAGAGCCCAGCTATACTTGCTGTTTGATGCCCCACAAAGCGCTGCGTCCCAGTAGGAGTGCTCAGAAACCGCCAGTCATAGAGCCTGCGCCGCCTGTGCCACCCAGGGTAAAAGAGGAAGCATCGGCTAGCAGCACGTTATTCTTCCCGGGCACATTCAATATGGCCGCCGAGCGGTCACAAGAGGCCAAGCCTGTAGTACAGGCTGCGACTACGGCAAAATGGCCGCCGTTCAACACTAGAGGGAAAACCCCAAGAAAATGGCTGCGTCTATGGCAAAATGGCGGTGGATCGCAGTATGGCGGTTCGGAAATGCGGGGTGGGGGGAGGGGGGTGTAGGAGGGGGGCGAAAAACACCCAGGGGAGCTCTAGCCCTAGCAAAACACCCTCCAACGGCCGGCTCAAATCGCTAAAATCGCCCAGCCCTCCCTCCGCGCCCCTAGGGGGGAAGAAAGGGGGTCACTCACCAGTCCGACGGGCGTAGCGGGTAGCCACCCGGTTGTAGACCTTCCTCCCACTGCCGGAGAGGGATGCTGCAGGCCACTGGACGGGAACAAGTTCCGGTCACTGGGCGTCACCCACTGACCACCTGCACAGAACGGGCACAATGCGGTGGGCCCCGCCAAGGCTAAAACTAGCTTGCATTGGTCGGCCGCGCTGGGGAAAGTGCAGGATTTTAGATATCCTCTATGCCCCAGCCGGCTTCTTGATAGCAGTCTTCATCAGATAGCTTGAGAAAAATAAAAAAGCAGTAGCAAAAAAAGGTGAACCGCAGGTCCCATAATGGAGCCAGGTCTAACTCCTTGCACTAGGCATAATAAAACTGATATTCTATGCAGAGCAGGGGGGTTATATGGGAGAGAGAGGACAGCCCCCTGGGAGGGGTCAGCTTGCTTTCCTTCTATTTGCCTAGTCAACTTCTGGTAGGATGTGCATATAACCCCACTTGTCAATGAAGGGCTGCGTCTGTCAGTGAACGTAAGAGAAAAAGGCTCCAATGCTAGTGGAGTTTGTCTATCACCAGGGCCAGCTACATTTCTACTATTGCTTTTGTCTTTTCCGTCGTTTTGTTCTATCTCACAACTATTGGGAATTGTTAATGCATTCCCCTGAATCATCTAATGAGGGCACTCGAGGGAAATCAAATTTATAAGGGCCACCATTAGTCAAATCACCAACAACCGCATTCCCCCTCAGAGTTTCAGGATTGCCTTCATACCCAGTAAAGGAGGGTGTAGCCTGCATGCTAGGATCATGTGTGTCTTTAACCACTTCCCATCCAGGCCAATTCTTGCACTTCTCCTACGTGTAAAAATCATTGGTTTTTGCTAGAAAATTACTCAGAACCCCCAAACATAATATACATAATACGTTGCAACTTTTTATATCACGCGGTATTTGCGCAGCAATTTTTCAAATCCCTGTAGATACTCACATTTGTCTCTCTCAAATTTGGTGGATTTCTTACTAATCGTTTCCTAATCCACCATCTGCTCATTTACCAAGGTGTCCCATGTATTGAAAGACGTCATGTCAGAGTATGCTGCGAGCTAGTCCTGAATACTTACAATATCTGCTCTAATACTACCCAGATATATTTCCCTTTGTGTAATAATGAGCTGTAACCAGGATTTGCTATGACTGCGCATTTCATCAAACCATTCGACTGGAGGCGACGCCGTCCAATTACGCGTAAGTGTCGCACAGGTCGGTGGAATACAGATCCGTCTACACTTTTGGGTCTACAGACGAAACGTGCCTCCCACGGAATTAAAATTGAAGAGCTTGAGGGGAGCCGCTGTACTATCCGATGATAGTACCACAATCTTCCCCGCTGAGCTATTGTGTTCTGACATGGGGAGTGCCCCGCTGCCAGAACACAATGGTCACCTTTTGCAGCTGTTGGCTGTGAGTGCTGATGGGAGGCTGATCAACAGATGTTTTTATTGCATGGCCCCTCAAAAGAAGCCGGACATCCAGACAGCTTTTGTTGGAACAGGCTTCCATACACACGGGCCGAATGTCGGCAAGTTTCTGTTGAACCGTATGATACTGGCCGATATTTGGCCCGTGTGTAGCAGGCTTTAGTCAGAGCTGAACAGTTTGTTATTATCTACAGACATCCCCTTTCTGCACAGGCAATTTTCTGCTTTTTTGTTGAACCCTTTAACAGCAGTTGCTACTCTACGGCTGACAGCGGTATACATTTTGACATTTTATCTACAGTGCTGCCCATTTACAGCTAGTCAACTGACCTTTTTTACCCTAATTTTAGAATTGTAGGAACTTACTTGAAGAATTGGAATCATACCATCCTAAAACATTCTGTCTGCTCATCTTAAACTGTGACCGTAGCTTCTGGCAATGGGAGACTGTACTCTGGAAAAACACCACTGAAAGTTTTCGTGCACTGCACCATTCACACTTTATTAGCTCTGATGTATTCAATAACAACTCTAGATGACCATCTTCTGAATCTTCAGGAGCTGCTAGAATAAACAACTATGCATTAGTTTCATGACTATCAAAATTAAGAGCTTATTTTTGAGAAATGAAGTTAAACTTTTACACACAACAAATAGGAACAGAAAATCTAGGAGAATGCATCGGATATAAATGTCATAGGGTAACACTGAGATCGTCATAACTTTACACCCCTCTGCTCCAACAGATATTAGAGATCACTTCATATCTATATACAGTGGGGGAATTATTTATTTGATCCCTGCAGATTTTGTAAGTTTGCCCACTTACAAAGAAATGAAGTGGGTAGAAGATTATCATAGGAGTATTGTAAATGATAGACAGAATATCAACCAAAAATTGAGGAAAAAAAACACGATACAAATGTGTTAAATTGAGTTGCAGTTCAGTGAGTAAAATAAGTATTTGTTCCGCCACCAAGCAACAATCCTGGCTCCCACAGACTGGCTACAGTATGTTCTCATGTGGTATACAGATTAGTCCTGTCAAATTTAAGAAGGTGCTGCCAACAACTCATGTGCATAAAAAACACTTGTCCACAGAATCATTCTTCTATTCAAACCTCAACATCATGGGCAAGACCAAAAGAGCTGTCAAAGGACATCAGGGACACAATTGTGAACCTGCACAAGGCTGGAATGGGCTACGAGACCATCAGCAAGAAGCTTGTGAGGAGACAACTGTTGGCGTGATCAATCGCAAATGGAAGAAATACAAAATAATCATCAATCGCCCTCAGTCTGGAGCTCCATACAAGATTTCTCCATATGGAGTAAGGATTATCATGAGAAAAATGAGGGATTAGCCCAGAACTACATGGGAAGAACTCGTGAATGATCTCAAGGCAGTTGGGATCACAGTCACCAAACCATTGGTAACACAATACACCGCCACAGATTGAAATCCTGCAGCACTCGCAAGGCCTCCCTCCTCAGGAAGGCACATGTACAGCCCCATCTGAAGTTTGCCAATGAACATCTAAATGATTCAGAGATGGATTGGGAGAAAGTGTGGTCAGATGAGACCAAAATTGAGCTCTATAGCATTAACGAGACTTGCCGTGTTTGAAGTAAAAAGCTGACTATGACCCTAAGAACAATATCCCTAAAGTCAATCCTCTTATTTTTTGGATATGTGATGGAATAAGACAAGTGAATACATTCTGTTTTAAGAAGGCTTTACTGTGATAGACTAAGCAGCAAAATAAAATGTATCAGGAACTACAATGTGTTTTTAAAGCAGAGCACCAGCCAAAAATAAGATAAAAATAGACAGCCCTTTAAAAGATTACACAACAAAACGGGCTTTTGCTCCAATATTCACCTTCAATCCAGAATTTCACCAGCAGTAGCTTTTTCTGTCATGAGTCTAATGGCCAGCGTCATTTAAAGTAGAACTGAAAAGTAAAACTTTTTCTCTACCATTTTGGACAAAGCAAGGAAGGGTTATAACCCTGTAAGTTTTTTTCCCCTGTGTGTCCTAGTGGGGAGATTTTTCTTTACTTTCTGTCCCACAGATAAAACAGGAAGTGAGAGGAAAGCCCTACAAAGTGAGGGAATCTCTAATGTCACCAAAACTAGTATAACCATTGGAATATTTGCCTTCTATTACAACTGTTCCAAAAGATGGGGTTCTCTTTTATTTTCACTGTCATGGATAATTGTGAACGTCACAAATGGAAGGTGAATCTCCCTAAAAACGGCACTCTAAAAAAAGTGTTGCCTTTAGTTATATTCAGGCCACTTCCTCTTTGCCCAGATTGTCCTGGACCTGCCCCAGCCTGTGACAGGACAGTGAAATAAATAGTAGCTTAGTGTTCAGCTCATCTCTCTGTTACAATTGCTTTATCTTTCCATCAACATACTTTTTGCCAAATCATTAATGGATTGGCTCCTTGTACTGCTTCTTTCAGTAGGGTGATACCAGGTCAAAATCGGGTGCTTACATGGCTTGTCCTTAAAATTTAATGCTGAACTCCTAGTAAAGAAGAAAATCTTCTACAACCTCCCTCTCCAAGTATGAAAAAGATGTTAGCACATATGGTGCCTTGAAAAAGTATTGATACCCCTTGAAATTTTCCACATCTTGTCATGTTACAACCAAAAACATAAATGTATTTTATTGGGATTTATTTGCAACACAAAAGTGACACACAATTGTGAAATGGAAGGAAGATGATAAATGGTTTTCATTTTTTTTTACAAATAAATATAGGAGAAGTGTGGTGTGCATTTGTATTCAGCCCCCTTTACTCTGATACCCCGAACTAAAATCTAGTGGAACCAATAGCCTTCAGTCACCTAATTAGTAAATTGAGTCCACCTGTGTGTAATTTAATTTAGGTATAAATACAGCTGTTCTGTATTCTGTGAAGCCTTCGGAGGTTTGTTAGAGAACCTTAGTGAACAAACAGCATCATGAAGGCCAAGGAACACACTAGACAGGTCAGGGATAAAGTTGTGAAGTTTAAAGTAGGGTTAGGGTATAAAAAAAAATATATATATATATATCCCAAGGTTTGAACATCTCACTGTTCAATCCATCATCCAAAAATTTAAAGAGTATGACACAACTGCAAACTTACCAAGACATGGCAGTCTACCTAAATGACAGGCCGGGCAAGGAAAGCATTAATCAGAAAAGCAGCCAAGAGAACCATGGTAACTCTGGGGGAGCTGCAGAGATCCATTTTTCAGGTGGGAGAATCTGTCCACAGGACAACAATTGTATTGGAAGAGTGGCAAGAAGAAAGCTATTGTTGAAAGAAAGCCATAAGAAATCCTGTTTGAAGTTTGCGAGAAGCCATTTGGGGAACACAGCAAACATGTGAAGAAGGTTCTCTGGTCGGATGAGACCAAAATTTAATTTTTTGGCCTAAAAGCAAAACGCTAAGTGTGGCGAAAAACTAACACTGCACATCACCCAGAACACACCATCCCCATTGTGAAACAAGGTGGTGGCATCATCATGTTGTGGGGATGCTTTTCTTCAGCAGGGACAGGGAAGCTGGTCAGAGTTGATGGGAAGATGGATGGAGCCAAATACAGGAGAATCTTAGAAGAAAACATGTTAGAGTCTGCAAAAGACTTGAGACTGGGACGAAAGTTCACCTTCCAGCAGGGCAACAACCCTTAACAGCAAGAGCTACAATGGAATGGTTTAGATCAAAGCATATTCATATGTTAGAAGGGTCCAGTAAAAGTCCAGACCTAAATCCAATTGAGAATCCGCGGCAAGACTTGAAAATTGTTGTCCACAGATGCTCTCCATCCAATCTGACAGAGCTTGAGCTATTTTGAAAGAATGATGGGCAAAAATGTCACTCTAGATGTGCAAAGCTGGTAGAGACATCCCAAAAAAGACTTGCGGTGAAAGGTGGTTCTACAAAGTATTGACTCAGGGGGGGCTGAATACAAATGCACGCCCCACACTGCACATATTTGTAAAAAATTTTGAAAACCATTTATCATTTTCCTTATACTTCACAATTATATGCCACTTTGTGTTGATCTATCACATAAAATTCCCAATAAAATAAATTTACGTTTTTGGTTGTAACATTTCAATGGATATGAATACTTTTTCAAGGCTTCTTTATTGAGATCATTCAAGTTTCATTCCATATCACACTCTCACTAGGACACTCACATGCTCTCGGCCAAATGTAGCAGTAGAAGTGAGTGGAAGGAGTTAGCAAGGCATCCAAGTGCCTTTCTGTTAGTATGGCCCTGCCCTGAGGGAGGGGCCCTGTCGTCACTGTAGTCCTGTCAATTGTCTCAAATCTTGTGCTTCTCTCCAGTCAGACTCCAGGACCAGGACATTCAAAATTTTCCCCCACTTAGTTAACAGTAGGGTCTGGCTACCCTTTTCTCCAAAAAACCAACACTATAAAGGCATAGTCCATGTTATGCAAAAACATAATAAATGCAAACATATTGATTAATGGAAAAAATGTACATTCATATAAGAAGCTCAGTCTAAGACCCCATACACACTATCCAAATTTTATTGTCAGATTTACCAAAACCATGTAGTGCAAGGGCCTGCCTAATTGCATACAAATTCCAACGCCTAAGGTTTGACCTAATTTATTATATGGCTTTGGTAAATTTGAAGGAAAAAATCTACAGAAAATTGGATAGTGTGTATCCAGCTTAAGGCAGTAAAGTGATCCTGCAGAAATCAAAGCTTGCCTCTCTCCAGCGTCTCTGGATATTAACTGCAGAGTTGTAGAAGAAAGGCAGACATTGATTTTTGCCAGATTGCTATTCTGCTCTCTTGGACAGATCTACCAGCTTCCATGCTGATTGCAGCAGCTACAAACACTGCAGACCCTGTCAGAGCAGCAAAGTAGCAATCTGACAGAAAATAGCGTTTGAATCTGAATGTGATAAATCAGTCTGCCTTTGTCCCCAATCCCCCTGCTCACCACCCCCCACCCCATTCAAGACAATGGAGAGGTAAATGCAAAAGGTGCAGATGGGGCAGAGTTGTGACAAGTGAACAATGCTGACTTCTGCTACAGAAGGACAGCGATGCGACCTGCTGACTTTTCATAGAAACAGGCTGCAGTGACTGGTTGTCTTCAGAGGAAATGGCTGCCTTTTCCAAAAAAAAAAAAAAAAGAAAAAAAGACAATTTGATCTGCAACAGGTATCCAGGACTACTACATTTTTCTTCTGCCTGGAGTCAAGTTTAAATATTCATGAGATATAGACATACAGTAACGTTCTACAGTCCAAGCTTTAACTACCCTAAAGTTATTTAGGAGGATTCCTGGGCATTATTATACCAAATCCTTAAAGTTGTAGTAAAGTCACTTTTTTATTTTTACCTACAGGTAAGCTTATAATAAAGCTTACGTGTTGATAAAGTCTGAATAAACATGCACCATTTAGGAGATATTCCAGCGAACAGCAGCTGGCAATGTCATTGGCATATCCATGCCATTCCTTCAGAACTGTGTGCCGTGGGCGATACTCCAGTGCACGGCTCAGCCATTCAAGTGGCTGCAGCCTGTGAACCCAGGAGGAAGACTGGGGTAAAAACGGAAGCCTCTGCAGCGGTAACAGTGCACCGCTGGAGGGGTTTGTTTCAAGGTAAGTCTTTCATAAAGTGCTAGTATGTTGATACAGATTAAATGGGCTGCCCCAATATATAAAGCTCATGCATTGGGATTATATGTAACTGCAAAGGATGACATATATACCCAACTCCATGGAAAAATGCATTTAATATCTTCAGGCTGGTTAACATTGTTAAAGGGAAATATAGTAACCGGTACTTACCTGCACTCCAGTGCTGCAAAGTCTGCCAGCTCCCTCACTGTTGCTGACATCTTTATCTTATTCTTTTGGGTTAGGTAGCTTTAGCCAACATCACTGGCTGGCCTAGGATTAATGTTACTCCCGCGTACGTAAAGGGTGGCTTATCTATTATACCAAATAAGTACCAAAAGTATAAAAATCGACCCTTACCTTCCAGATGTACCTTTATGATGTCTAAACATAACTGTAGAGAGAAAAAAAATTACCCAGTTAAACATTAAAACATTCCACAATGGGATAAAACTCTTGTCAAGTTTAGAAAAAAAAAGTCATATTTATTACACAGATTTGCAATATCTAACTGGTACATTAGAGTTACAATATAACTTCTAGAAACAGATTTGTATGAACAGAATAATAGAATTTTTATGTCCACTGAGGGACAAATGAAATTAATTCTTAAACCTTTGGGTTTTACAGCCACCTACAGAAGAACTGGACACTGCCCAAAAACAAACACACACATACACACACAAATAATAGAACTGCCAAAGATAACAAGAATAATCCTTTATACTACCAGCATGCTTCTGTTTTGTAGCAAATCAGTACTGAGAACATGATCAAACACAGAGGGGTGGAAAAGGCTATTACAGCGAATACATAAAATCTATTTCTTTCTCCGCCATCGAGGTACAAAATAAACCTTAAAAGGAGAAGAGAACAGCTTGGGGAACAACCCATGGAACCATTCTGTCATGATTCAGAAGACCCTCTGGAAAGAGGGGGCACACCTTTCATGCAAAGGGAGGCTTGCATGAGGTTTGGCGTGCCAGCTTTTGCAACGGAGTGTAGAAGAGAGGAGTGTGTTAAAAGTCTGATGCAAGTCCAGTAAATCTTTATTACACATAAGATGTTACATAAAACAACACGCTATTATCAAGGTTAAGAAACAAAATGACATAAGAGAACATAAAAAAGATAATCTAAACCTGCATTTATTGAAACATCCCGAAAATGTAATATTATAAATATTTTGTTTTATATATGGTACATTTTAGATTGTATGCTCCACGAGCAGGGCTCTTCTGTATTGAACTGTACTGTAATTGTACTGGGCGCGCCCTCCTCTACATGGTAAAGTGCTGCCCAAAATGTTGGCACTTTAAATCCTGGAATAATAATAATAATTCCCTAGCATATATGTTAGGGCAGTGGTCTCCAAACTGCAGCCCTTTGCTTGCCTTTATCTGGCTATGGGGCATTGTTCTCCCACTGATAGGAGACCTTTTTCTGCCAACTGACAAACAATGGGGCACCCTTTTTCCCCGTTGACACCAACGTTGGGGCACTATTCCTCCCATTGACTCAAACTACTCCATCTTCTAACAAATGTGGTGATGTTTACTCCCACTGATGCCAGGAAGATTTCCACTTCGGCTGGCCAGCGCCCGGGCCCCCTAAAGTTTGAAGGACAATAAACTGGCCCTTTCCTTAAAAAGTTTGGAGATTCCCAAGTTAGGGTGATAACCTAGTGTGGTTGGTAGCAAAATAGGTTAGCCTTTATAGCAGCAGAGGTAAAGAAAAGATGTCCAACTATCTAGGATGATAGCAGAAAACATGCTGATCTAGAAGGAGGGGTTATCTTGGACTGGGTTACAGTATTCTGTTTGCAAATGTTCAATCCCCCTGTAGGTGGCAATATAACCCCAAGTATTAAAGAGTAACTCCATTTTTTGTTGAGAACAAGAAAAACCTTCTGGGTGATCGATGTACATTGCAGGGATTTTAACACTGTAGCAGATTCTTACCTTTTATTACAGTGAAAAAATAGCTCTTTGTTTCACCAGACTGATCACATACTCATTTTGAATGGGAGGGTCTGGTTCATTATCAATCAGTGTTTTAATGATGGAAGCTGCAGTGTCTGCATTCCTTTAGAAGCGATTAACGCTTTCGGAGTATCTCACCAAAACTTATATAGCCTAAAATCCGACTTATCTTAGTGCAGACTTCTGGAAAAATCAGTGAACCACACAACACAAGTATAAGTGATATTTTTGGAGGCATTCTGTACACCAACTGTGTACAGAAAATCTCTAGGTTACCATATTGCATTGAAATTTACATATAATTACAGCACTGCAGATTGAAAAGGTAATATTTTTAATAATATTAAAGTGTTACTAAACCCAGGACCCTGCATTCACTATATCTGGTCTCCCACAGTACACAGAACATGGAAATGCAATTATTTTAGTAAATATAAACTGCTGAATACCTATTCTCATCAGCAATATATAGCAGTCTTGTGACTTCTATCAGTATCCAGCTGAGCACTGGTTAAAGCTTATAGGAGGCGTTTTCATTCTTCTCTGACTGTCCTATGAGGATGCAGGACCCCTGACCCTCTGTCTGGCCAGTGTTGATTGGCCCTGTGCCAATCACATGCACCCTCCCAAAAAAAAAAATTTCTAGCAACACACACCAAACCGAGCATGTGCCCCCAATACTCATGACTACTTAAGAGATGGATTGGCGACTGTGGAAGAAGGGGAGGATCAGAGAAGACAGGATTCAAACAGCCTTTTTACACAATGCAGAGGATTAACCCCCTAGATTCCACAGTGAGTATAACAAGCATGCTTTACTGCATATACAGACTGATTTTATGGTTGTGGGTTTAGTAACACTAACTCACAACATTGCGTGTGTAGCAATTATTTTATTTGCTATATTTTTTTGCCAACAAAAGTGGAGTTACGTTTAAGGCCCCTTTCACATGGGGCGGATCCGCTGGATGGATTCCACTAGCTCAGTGGGAGATCGCTCTGTTGAGCCTCGCGGAGCAGGCGGATGACAGGTCTGTCTCCGCTCACTGTGCTGAGACGGACCTGTCAGAGCCCCGCTCTCCTCTATGGGCAGATCGGATGAAAATGGACAGCCTGTCAGTTTTCATCCGATCCGCTGGACGGATGGCGAACATATCGCCATCCATCTGCTTTGAGCGGATGTTGTCGGATCGGTTGGCAAGCGGGTGTCAGCGGGCACATCCCCATTGACATCCATCTGCCCATAAAAGTCAATGGATGGCTTGCTCGGAGCCGCCTGAAAAACAGACAGGCGGATCTGATGAGGGCCGATCATGTGAAAGGGGCCCAAGACTTACGGTCTCACTGAACAGGCGAGAAAGGAAAAAAAAGCCACTATGAAACAGAATGAAAACAATGTGTAAATGTTTCCTAATGTACAAGTCTTACATTTTTGGGAAGAACTTTAAACATATGTTGATATCAACATCTGTGTAACAATATGGTACCAATACTTTGGTAGAAGACAAATATGAATGTATTTATGTACTCTATGAAGAGCTATGTAATGTGCCCAAGCTACACAAGCAAAATAAATACATCAGTCTGACATAAACCTTCTCATTTGAATAGTTTACTTCAAGGATCCTACATCAAAACAACAAGTCATGTTAATGTCAAAACACTTAGTACAAAATAATTTAGGGTTGAAATAAACAGCCTACCTCTACTGAGTAATATTATTTTAGGGTTGAAATAAACAGCCCACCTCTACTGAATAATATTATAACTGGGCTGTTTAGAATAACTAGCAAGTAGCAATAAGGAGCTACTTTTTAAGTAGCATTTGCCTTCCCACAGTGCAGAGAAGTCTCTGCAGTGTGGTCTTGGAGTTCAAGCAAGGATCACAGCAGGACACAGCAGTGCAGAACTCTTAAAGCCTGTATATTGCCCCCTTGGAAAAACAATGTGTTTATGTACTTACCACAACAGGCTCTACTATTGTTCTATACAAGGTTCCCACACGTATATTTCGACATTTCACAATGATACTTTCACAGCTTGCATAAGCTGCTGGTAAAGGCTCACTCGGACAATCTGATTGGGCAACCTTACGACGCTTAACTGGCGTATTTGTGACAGAATTGCCAAACTGGGGAAATAAAAAGAAATTAGTACCACAGCTGCCACAAAACACCATCATTTTGTCTTACTAGGCAATGGAGATAGAGAACTAGAGAACATACTGACGCTGTATCTTTACAAACCAAAAGAGAAATTTCAGTCAAATTATAACTAAGCCTATAAACCTACTACTGCCCCTATTCAAAGTCTATACTAAAGGATAAGATGTCTATACTTACCTATTCTGAAGCCGCTCTGGTACGGTCCCAGCGTCAGCTTCAGTGTAGAAGAGAGGCAGTGACAATGTATGCAGAGCCTGGGCAATGATGCTACCAAGAGGCTTACTACAGGACACCCATTGTCAGCTGTCCCTCCTCTACACTGAAGGGGGCAATGTGACCGCACCATGGCGACTAAGTAGACATCTTTTCTTTTACAGGGTAGTTAGAATAGTCTTAGAACGAGGGTGGGAAAAGGTTTAGGCTTAGAATTTCACCGTAATTCCAATTTAAAGCCCAACTCCAGTCAACAACATTTAAATAGTGCATTGTGCATCAATTACCTAACTGCAGTCTTGATTCCAAACACTTCTTTCCAAGCCATCACGCTGTGTAATGGATCAAGATCACACTTTCCTCTATAACCCAATCTAATTTCCTGTCCTGGAGACAAGCATTTTTCTACACTCCCTCTTTTTATGCGCACCTGTCCCCTCACTGGCCCAGGAGTTCTCCTGCCCCTGGAGCCTATCAGAGAGTGGACCCAGACACTAGAAGGGTTAATGCCATCAAAAGAAGGTGTCCAAAAAAAGGCAGGCAGTGATGTGAACGACACCAGAAGTAAGCAGAAGATGAGAGAAGGATCGGCATGTGACCCTGGCTTCAGGTAGTTAAAACGGGCATTAGAAGACTGTTTTTTTTGTTTGTTTTTTTTTTCATACCAGCGATTAGAGGGTGGTGGCTTGGGGTGCTAATATCCTGAATTTGGTCTAAGGGCCAGTTCACACCATAGAAACACAGTCCAGATACGTTCCGGATGCTTTTCTGCACGCACGGTTTTGGTGCGTTTTTGATGTAGTCCAGTGCATTTTTCCCACCCTTTTTTCTTAACCTAAAATAAGGACATGTGAGTTCCAGTGCGGTTTTGGTGCATTTAGGTGCGTTCCAGTGCATTTTTGATGCGTTTTACCATGTTCCAGTACAGTTCAGTGCAGAAAAAATGCAGCATGTTCTACTTTTTTTCTGGAAATGGAACACACTGAAACTGACTGCACTGGTGTGAACTATACCTTTGAAAACCATATAACCTACTTTCCACTCTTCACTACACTGCAGAACAGGCAACTTTGAGCAATACATTTTCTATACAGTATACATGGTCTACAGTATATATATGTGGAAAACTGACCAACAAAGATACCATTTTTAAGCACTACTTATAAGGCCTTAAGTACACTGGGCATTTGCCCTGCTCTTATAAACACCAGAGAAAAGCAGCGTCAAAAATGACTTGGAAACACGTTTTGATGTGTTTACGTGCTTTATGTGCATGGGTGTCCATTCAATTCGAGGACCAGAATATTAACTTATTCTGGCCATTAAAATGAATGAACGCTCAAACACTAGTGTCATTTTTGCCAAAACGCTGCTGCTCCTGAATGCGCAGGCAGATTTTTTCCTGCCTCTAAACTCCTGTATGTACTTATGTGTGCATGGGCACATGGCCTAACATATAGGAGCGTTAACATGCAAAAAAAATGTCCTGTGTGCATAAGACCTAAAAAGTACAAACTAGAAGAACAAAAATATATACTTGATTTAATTGGTAGAGAAAAACAAGAATGGTATAAAAATAAAAGTATTTTAATTAATATATTACCTGATCTTTCATTCTTGCTTTCCTGGGAATTGTGATGTCAGACTCTGCTGGGCTATTAAACTTGATATCAATAAAACTATTTTCTCGCAGCGCTGCTTCTACTTTTCCAGATGATGGAACAGGAGAAGAACAAGCGGAATCAGCAGGTCGGGGAGAGATGCTTTCTATTCTACTTGTACTTCCAGTGCTAGCATTGTCTTCATCATCACTAGATAGGATTACTGGAAGCACAAAAGAAATTTTCAAGTAAGAAACTATAAATAATGCATAGTGTTATCCAAAGAAATCACATCTATTCAGATTGCAAAAGACGGGACAAAAACTGTATTTAAAACAACACTGTATAAATCAAATACACTAAAATATAAGTGGTGCAAATTAGGGGATAAACAAGAGGTAAATATTGTAATTTAATTTATTTTATGATAAAGAATACAGTGGATATGAAAAGTCTGCACACCCGTTAAAATGTCTGGTTTCTGTGATGTAAAAAAAAAAGAGACAAAGAGGAGTTATTTCAGAACTTTTTTCACCTTTAATGTGACCTATAGACTGTACTAATCAATTGAACAACAAACTGAAATCTTTTAGAAGGGAAGTAAAAATAAAACTAAAATAATATGGTTGTAGAAGTGTGCACACCCTTATACTAATACTTTGTTGAAGCACCTTTTGATTTTATTACAGCCCTCTGTCTTTTTTAGGTATGAGCCTATCAGCATGGCACATCTTGACTTGGCAATATTTGCCCACTCTTCTTTGCAAAAACACTCCAAATCTGTCATATTGCAAGGGCATTTCCTGTGCACAGACCTCTTCATATCACCCCACAGATTTTCAATCGGATTTAGGTCTGTGCTCTGGCTGGGCCATTCCAAAACTTTAATCTTCTTCTGGTGAAGCCATTCCTTTGTTGATTTGGATGAAGGCTCTGGGTCGTTGTCATGCTGAAAGATGACGTCCCTCTTCACGTTTAGCTTTCTAGCAGAAGCCTGAAGGTTTTGTGCCAATATTGACTGGTATTTTGAACTGTTCATAATTCCTTCTACATTGACTAAAGGCCCCTGTTCCAGCTGAAGAAAAACAGCCACAAAGCATGATGCTGCCACCACCATGTTTCACTGTGGGTATTGTGTTCTTTTGGTGATATGCAGTGTTTTTGCGCCAAAGAGATCTTTTGAATCTTGGCCAAAAATGTCAACCTTGGTTTTTTATCAGACCATAACACATTTTTTGGGAGACTTCAGATGTGTTTTTGCAAAATTTAGCCGGGCTTGGATGTCTAAGAAAAGGCTTCCGTCTTGCCACTCTACCCCATAACCCAGACATATGAAGAATACAGGAGATTGTTGTGGCATGTACCACACAGCCAGTACTTGCCAGATATTCCTGCAGCTCCTTTAATGTTGCTGTAGGCCTCTTGGCAGCCTCCTAACTAGTTTTCTTCTCGTCTTTTCACCAATTTTGGAGGGACGTCCAGTTCTTGGTAATGTCACTGTTGTGCAGTATTTTCTCTACTTGATGACTGTGTTCCATGGTATATCTGATGTCTTGGAAATACTTTTGTGCCCTTCTCCTGATACTTTTTAACAATGAGATCCCTCTGATGCTTTGGAAGCTCTCTGAGGACCATGGATTTTGCTGTAGGATGCGACTATGAAAATGCCAGTTAAGACCTACTAGAACAGCTGAACTTTATTATTTATGCACCTACATTATTTTTATTTTTTTTTAGAAAACAGAAGCAGCTGGATCAAACCGTGGCTCTGTAATCAAAGATAGAAATATCTGCTCCACCCAGGGGGCAGCTACAGACCTAGTGAAGTGTGGTTTGAACACAAACGGAAATGCACTTTGCCTGCAGATTCTTTAACTAGAATACTGGCTAGTTTGACCCAGTGACCAATTATAATTTTTAGATGTTCTAGATTCTGCCCCCCTTAACTCCCTCGCCACAGGCATAAATCAGTGGCAGCGGCAGCATTTGCAGGAGCAGTGTAAGACATGGAGGTTACTGCCATGGAACAACAATGATTGGAAATCACGGACAAAGGGGCATAACTAACACCAAAGGCTTCATTCTGATCACTGACAAAAAGGGGCATATTTTACTGCTACTGACCATAGCCACAGGCATTATTCCAAATAATGCCAGGGCATTTTTTTGCCCCCACTGACCGCCAATGCCAGGGCATTTTTTTTTCTCCCACTGTCCACCAATGCCAGGGAATTTATTCGCTCCCATTGACCACCAATGGCAGGGCATTTTTTGCTTCAACCACAGTCCAGCCCCTGAATAAAGTGAAGAACAATAAAGTGGCCCTTTTTATAACAAGTTTGGGGTTCCCCAATTTAACCTTTTCAGAGTGGGTTTACAGCAGCCTAAAGTTCAACCTTATACCGAAAAAAAAAAAAAAAGCTACCCCCCCACCCCCTTTCCGATCTTGGGACTTTGGGATTCTACAGGACACTGCTCAATTGCCTCTAAGCTTTGTTCTGTACAAAAGAGAGGCATGGCTCACTAGTGCAATGCATCACATCTGAATGAGGTGTTCTTGCAGGAAAACATCAGAAGTGAAGTGCTAACAAGCTGGAGGAAAGCATATCCATCAAATCTGCAACCCAACCTAGGACCCTGAAGAACAGAAGAAGGGCATTGTTACACAAACTACTTAGGGAGATGCAATTACCTTGTCCAGGTGGGCCCAGTCCTTGCACAAGATCAGGATACAACGAAAAGGACTTGACTGGTTTGGGTGCCTTCCATGACCCCAACCAAGATACCTTAGGACACTGAAGGTTCCATTAACAGTACTAATTTCTTACAGACCACCTCTATGAGCACACCCACTGCAGACCGCTGAGGTGAAGAAACATTGGTGTATGGAGAGGATTCATCTGCTTCACAGGAATCCACTTCCTTGGACCTTGCCTCCTCCACTTCCATCTCATCCAACCCAAGAATAGGTTGTAGTGAGAAATCACAAGATAGCTTCTGTGGGGACAGAGATCTAGACCAGTGTTTCTCAACCGTTTAAAGGCCTCATGCACAAGGGCATATTGGAAAAAACAAGCTATAACGTCGGGACCGACGACAGGGAAAAATCGGCGTTAAAAAAAAGATTTCATTGGCGTTTTGCATTGGCATTAATATGCGTTATTGAGCATCAGCGCTACGTCGTGTTTTGTTTGAAAAGACATCCCTCTGCTATTTTTGAACCTGAAAATGCACGCGCTAAAAATGCAGGTTAACGTCGCTACGGCGCTAATGCGCGTTAGTGAGCGTTTTGCCAGCTCAGCCCCAAAAACACTCTAGCGCTGCAGCTTCAGAACGCGCTGGTCGTGGGGCCATTGAATAACATGGAGATGCGTTTTTAAGCTGCAAAAAATGCTGAAAAACACGGCTGTAAAAATGTCCATTTGTATGAGGCCTTACAATCAAGGCACCCTTTAAAAATTATGCACGGTCTTGAGGCACCCCATTCTAAAATGCAATAGCTATTCTAAAAGATATACATAATGCAGCAATATCCACATAAGTAGGACACCCAACGTTAAAGGTGATTTATTCTTCTAAAGCAGGCCTCGACAATCCCCAGGCACCAGGTCGCCATGGTGACCAGAAATTGCGTCCTGGCGAGTGACAGCCGCTCCTTTTCTCCCCTCAATATCTTAAAAGCGTCTCCGATTCAACAAGAGAGCCTTTCTCTGCTTAATCTAACAGCTGTTAAACTTGGCAAACTGCCTGATATTTGAACGAACAACAATGCATCATCTTCTTCTTTTATCAAAGGAATTATCTCCGGACTGTATGAGGGAAGTTTAACCATTTAAAGGCTAAAACTTTTCTGACATTTGTGGCTTACAAGTAAAAATCCAGTATTTTCTGTTAGAAAATGACTTAGATCCCCCAAATCTTATATATATATATATATATATATATATATTAGCAGAGACCCTAGAGAATAAAATGGCGGTTGTTGCAATATTTTATGTCACACGGTATTTGCGCAGCGGTCTTTCAGACACCACTTTTTTGGAAAAAGTGCACTTTAATGAATAATAATAATAATAAAAAACCGAAACTGTAAAGTTAGCCCTTTTTTTTTTGTATAATGTGAAAGATGCTGTTACACTGCGAGAAACGTTATCTGTATTCTAAGCAAGTGTTATGTTGGAGTTATTGACTGGCTGCTCTGCTGTGAGTAAGTTGGGGGTGCGCAAATTACTTGCCTTACCCCGGGGGGCACCAACAACCCACACTACGCTAAAAAAAAACTGGCTCCTAACTTTTTTAGCTGGCTCCTAGATTCAAAGCAAATTTGTCAAGCCCTGTTCTAAAGTAAATACACTTTTGCAAAGTATTACTGACTAGTATTCCAATGTTTCTCTTCTCCCTCAGTTTTTCTCCATCACTCAGCTAATGTGACCCCCAACGCTGATGGAAAGGGGCAAGGTAGAGTCAAACAAGGATGCTATGCAGATGACGGACATTCTCCTTATCACATAATAATGCCATTGATCGTTAGGATGCCAACAGCTCAAAGGATGTAATGGTGCACAATGAAAACCTGTGAGTTTGTGTAACTAAAAGGCGGCCTTCGTGCACATTCTGGCTTGTATATAATTTTTGGATGATATTTAGGCATTTTGCCAAGGCAACCCTGAAGAAACCTCAAGGCACCTTGGTTGAAAAGGCTGATCTAGACCTCTTAAAGTCATCTCTCCATAAATGAGTATGCATATCTGCCATCTGTTCCATCGCAGTGGAATAGGCAGCAGAGAATTCCTCTTTGAAAAAGAAGGTCCCTGAGGATGAACTCCCTGAAGTAAGAACCTGGATGCTGCGTGAGAGCCAGACCCAGTTTGCTACCCCATAAATACATTTTTGGATTGAAAACAGTCACCTGACATAAGGAAGCTTGGATTCCCAATCCCTCCTGTGTCATATTGCACCAAAATGGGGCACAATATACAAATCCAGCATACTTGCATCAATAAGGGGTGAGGGGTAGCCTTGCAGTGTCCCACCACCTGGAGACTTTGAGGTCTCCAGCTGTGCTACGTCCCGTGCGATTGGAGTTGTACAGTACACAAACGAATCAACTGATGTCCTTTTGAAAAAAGGCTGGATCCCAGAATGACATTCCACACATGCCCACTGAGTTCTCCTGGACCCACATGCGCATTAGCTCAGGCAAGGAGGCAATACCTGCGCAGCTAGGCCGCACTTGTGCAATAAGCAGCCAGCCATGCCTACTGGAGGAATCAGCAACCAAATAGGGTAGCAGGTGCGCACTCAGTATTGACCAGGGAATGCCCACAGAGTTCTCTATAGGCATATACCAGACTGGGACCTGCAGCTCACAGGTGAAGCAGGGAAACTGCCCCCTGCATGCAAGTCCCATTAATCACACAGTGGCAGGGGACAGCATAGGGGAAACCAAGGGAGGAGTCAAGAATAGGCAACAACATTTTTTAACAGTTACCAGTTTAGTTACAGAGGAGGTCTTTTGCTAGAATTATTGATCTCGATCTAACGATCGCAGAGATACCTGACATGTGTGATTTCAATACGGTTTACATCTGCGGGCGCGACTTATGTATTTCTTCGGTGCGCAATCATGCAGGGACAGGGGGGCTTTAACCACTTACCAACCAAGCCTGTTTTTTGGGTTCGGTGGTTATGAGTTAATAACATGTTTTTTTGCTGTAAAATTACTTAGAACCCCCAAACATTATATATTGTTTTTTTTCAAACACCCTAGAGAATAAAATGGCGGTCATTGCAAAATTTTATGTCACGCCGTATTTGCGCAGCCGTCTTCCAAGCGTGATTTTTTTTTAAATAAATTCAGTTTTTTTAGTTAAAAAATAAGAAAACAGTAGTTAGGCCATTTTTTTCCATATTGTGAAAGATAATGTTACGCCGAGTAAAATGATACCCAACACGTCATGCTTCAAAATTGTGTCCGCTCGCGGAATGGCGACAAACTTTGCAACTTAAAAATCTCCATTGGCGATGTTTAAAAAAATGCTACAGGTTAGCAGTTTTGCGTTACAGAGGAGGTCTAGTGCTAGAATTATTGCTGTCGCTCTAACGATCGCGGCGATACCTCACATGTGTGGTTTGCACACCGTTTTCGCATGTGGGCGGGACTTACGTATGCGTTCGCTTCTGCACGCGAGCTCGCGGGGACGGGCGCATTAAATTTTTTTTTTTTTTAAATGATTTATTTTGCTTTTTAAGTTTTATTTTTACATTGTTCTTTTTTAAAAAAGAAAAATGATCACTTTTATTCCTATTACAAGAAATGTAAACATTCCTTGTAATAGAAAAAAGCATGACAGGTCCTCTTAAATATGAGATTCGGGGTCAAAAAGTCCTCAGACCTCATATTTACATTAAAATGCAAAAAAAAAAAAAAAAAAAAAAATTTT
>BLSH010440459.1:493654-528649 GCA_018402905.1 Glandirana rugosa
GGGGGGGGGGGGGGGGGGGGGATGGCATCGGTAAAGCGCCGCTAGTTTCAGCGGTGCTTTTCCACTGTTATAGCGGAACTATGGCGCCCCTATGCAGGCGGGAGCGCGGCGCTTTTAACCCCCCACAAGGGGTTACAAGTGCTTTCGCGCTGGGCTTCCAAGTCTGTGTGCAGCCACTTCGGAAGCGCTTGCCATTGATTTCAATGGCAGGGGCGGTGGTAGAGCGGTGTAAACACCGCTCTGCCCCAAAGATGCTGCTTGCAGGACGTTTTGTAACGTCCTACAAGCGTACCGCCCCAGTGTGAAAACACTCAGGCTTTCACACTGGGGTGGATGGGGGGTGTTTTTCACACGCTATAAGGGCGCTATTTTTAGCGCAAAAGCACCTGAAAAACTCCCCAGTGTGAAAGGGGCCTTAGGGTTTGAAGCCTGGTCAGAGAAGACAGGGGCTCTGCATTTACAGGAAGCTCTGGGATAATGAGGAGGGTGGTTTTGGGACCTTCCGCTGTGGAAATAAAACTTTCCCACATGTGACCTCTTTGATAAACTGGTTATGTACCTCACCAAACAGATGGCTTTCTTGGAAGGGCATACACGCGAGGCACCTTTTGCAGGCAGCTTCAGCTGTCTTAGCCATAAGATTCTGCACAAGTGAATGGAGATTAGAGCATTTCTGGAAATTTTTCTCATGACATGTTCTGGGGCATCTATACAGGAAAGCAGTGCAGAAGGCAACTATTGTAATTGCTCTGTAACAGCACGATTCTGAAACACAGGGTCTAGTTTGTTCAAAAAAAAAAAAAAGACAGATGGCAGGATCGTCCACAGAACAGCCCACTTCTTTGCAAACTCTCTTTCCACTTTGAGGGGGTGGAGGAGTGCAAATCCTTTCAGAAGTGACCCAATTATTATACAATGCACATTCTATCTGTTCATGCACAAGAAATATTTTGCAGGTCTCAACGTACCCAAAAGGGGCATGGCAAGATGGAGGAGAGAGTCAGGTTGCACTACACTAAGGCTTCTAGTTTGCAGAATCAAAAGCTAAAATAAAGAAAAATACTAAACTAGTTAAGCTAAGGGTGATTTTCTCAGCGAAGGAGAAAGGTCCATCACATTCAGGCACTAACACAAAATCGAGTACTCGTGGATTGGGGTAGGGTTATAGGGGTGGCGCCCAGGGGGGCCTATACTGTATATCTTTGTCAGTGTTCAATCACATGAAGGTACACACCTATAACCCATGGTGTATGAATCCTCTGCTTGTATCCTGTACAATTAAGATACCCAATTAAAACTGATTTCACATTACTGTGACTTATTTTATGTAATGTAGTAAAACTTTGTGTTCTAACACTACAGTGCGTACCGTGCAGGGAAAAAAAATGTTTTTGCATAAATAGCATACCATTAAGAGGAAATATTAAGTTGTGCTAACAAAGGCACAAATCAGCATTCATTTTGGGAGGGATTTCATATACATACATTATATACACACACGGTGTGTATATAATGTATGTATACAATTTATTTTATATATACACAGACACACATCTCTAAAAAGCCAAGTGGCAGTACGCTGTTATAACAACTATATTTAAGAACTTCAGAATTGGAGATAAAAATATAAACATGGAAAGCCTCTCAGAAATGGTTTCAAATACAGACTACAAAAAGTATGGGTAATAATTAAATGGGGAAAAAAACATGACCTACCTCTGAGCAGCTGTTTTGACGACTGTTCGAGTGATATTAATGTGATGGAATACTCTTCCCTGAACCAATGTTGCAGATGTTGGTGCAATGCTTTGGACACCGTCCCTGTCACTGACAAGAGGAAACCTTTCAACCCTTTGCACAACCCAAAACACAAAAATGTCCTTTACCTTTCCTGTAAGAGCCATATTCTCCTCCATCTTTGTCTCAATTGCCAATAGCAACCAGAGTTATTGCTTTGCTCCGTTTGAATAAGGGGTAAAACCTGATTGGTGGCTATAGGCCACCAAGCAGGGGATGTTGTACAAAATTTACAATACTACAAAAAAATGGTTTGGCTGGAGCTGGACTTACTTCCAAATGTGTTCTTAAAAAAATGTATCACATAAGTAAAAACTGATTTTTTACTTACTGTAAAATCCCTTTCTCTGAGTTCATTGACGGGAACAGCAGCTTCATGGACAAGTGGGTTATACTTCCCTCTCTTCAGGAGTGACTAGGCAGAACAGGCAATTCTAACAGCAAAAGAACAGACGGACACAGCCCCTCCCAGGGGGCAGTCCCCACTGGCAGATAACCCTCCGCTCTGCTACTGCTAGCTCAGTTCGTAACAAGCAGTGCAACGTAATATTAGAGGGGTGGGTCGGTAAATATTAGTGGGGTCGTGACCACCGTCCAATGGAGGGGAAGGAACGACTTCCCCAGCCACCGGGCTGGAGCCCACATCCACCAGAGCAGCGAAGTCCTGGTCTGGTGGTCCACCCTGATCAACCGATCCAGGGATGAGGGGGACTCGCAGAATCTCCCGCTGCAGAACACGGGTGTGACACTGAGCGTATGGGACCGCCTCGAAGGTGGACACCATGAGGCCCAAGACCCGCATGCAAAACCGTAGGGAGGACCATTTCTGGGACAGCAGGGACCGAACCGCCGACTGAAGTGCCTGTCGCTTGGATGGTGGGAGGAAGACCTTCGCCTGGGCCGCATCCAGAATCAGACCCAGATACACTCAAGCGGTGAGACGGGGTCATCACGGACTTAGGGCGATTGATCACCCAGCCGAACTCCTGCAGAGTGTGCAAGGCGATCGTCACATTGTCCCCGAGAGATGGAGGCGACTCTGCTCCCAAGAGAAGGTCGTCCAGATATGCAACCACCGCGATGCCCCTCTGTCTCAGCAGAGCCAGAACCGGGGCCAGCAACTTGGTGAAGACCCGGGGCGCAGAGGCCAGGCCAAACGGGAGAGCCACGAACTGATGCTCCCCGACTGCAAAGCGCAGGAAATGCTGGTGCCGAGTGCATATGGGAACATGTCGAGGGAAGCCAGGAAATTGCCCTGGTGCAGAGCCGCTACCACAGAGCTAACAGACTCCATCCTGAATCTTGTACATGTACGAAGCAGTTGAGGGCCTTCAGGTCCAGGATCGGACAGACCCCCATCCTTCTTCGGGACCACGAACAGGTTGGAGTAAAACCCGTGGAAACGTTCCGCACGCGGAACGGGGACCACTACCCCTTGACAAAGTAGGTCCTGCACCGCCCCAAGCAGGGCCTGCAGCCTGCCCACGGGCATTTGCAAGCTGGAGGCGAAGAACATGTCCGGAGGACGGGAACGATATTCTATTCTGTACCCTGACGAGATCGTGCACCCAGCGGTCCGAAATGCGGGAAGTCCACTGGTCCGCGAACCCCAGGAGACGTCCCCCTACCCGAAGAGCAGGTGGAGGCAGCCCTTCATGCGGAGGAGGACTTGTCCTCCGGCTTGTCGCGCTTACGCTGCCAGGGACGTTTCTGCCCCCCGGCAGGGTCTTGATGGGCTTCGAGCCCTTGCCCAAGGAGCGGGAGGGACGAAAAAGCCGTTTGTGGGCCGTAAAGGAGGGACCCGGTCTGCGACGGGACTCCGTACTCTTCTTGGACTCCGGGAGAAAAGTGCTCTTCCCTCCTGTGAGATCCTGAATAATCTCGTCCAAGGAGGCTCCAAAGAGCCGCCCACCCTGAAAAGGCAAGTCCGCCAGGGCCTTCTTAGATGTTTGGTCCGCCGACCAACATTTTAGCCAGAGCAACTGCCTGACCACCACCAAAGACACGGACAATATGGAGATCAGGGGGGCCGCATCGCACAGATATTTTAGCCCCTGGACAAGCTATTCAGCAAGTTCCACGCAGGCAGGGGGAACCTTAGCATTGCTCATTTCGCAGTGTAACAGCTTCGCCCATTCAGTGAGCGTCTGACACCAGAGCAGAAGCCACAACAGGCCGCATGGCCGACCCTGCCAGAACAATTATGGATCTGACGATGGCCTCAGCCTTCCTGTCAGCCAGGTCCTTAAAGGACAGCGTGCCCTCCACTGGGATCGTGGTCGCCCTGTCCAGGAGAGACACAGGGGGATCAACCACGGGGGGTGATGCCCACTTCTTTAACAGGCTGTCCTCAAAGGGATAGCGCACAGAGAAATGTTTGGGTATGGGAAGGGAGCTCTGAGGCCGTTTCCAGTCTCTGTAAACAAACTTATCCAGGTAAGACACATATGGGAAAACCCTAGCCACGCGGGCCGGTTTATGTGACCCGAAGGGGATGGGCACCTCTTGCGAGGGTCCCGCCGTATCGTCCAGCTTCAGGGTTTCATGCACTGCTGTAATCAGGGCGCTGACTAGTGCCTTCACGTGCACAGCAGTGGCTGCCGCAGATTCCGCTTCACTATCAGTAGAATTCGGGACCTCGCCATTCGACAGCTCAAGGGGGGTCCCCATCATGGCGGAGCCCCGTCAGGGTCCGAGTCCTCCCCAGAGGAAGGCGGAGGTAGGGGGATGCTTTCTCGACACCTTACGCCCACATGCTGTCTCTAGCCGGGAAACGAAGGACCCCAGGACCGCCGACAGAGCGTCAATAGGGATCGCAGTCCCTGAGGCGCTGGCTGCAACCAGGGAGAGTTCTGGTGGGGAAGCACCCGCATCGGCTGCCATTGCGTCACCCACCCTGGTAAAACGCCACCTGACTGAGGCTAGGTACTAGGAGACCAGGCACCCCCACACCCCAAAACGCTTCGCAGGACTTACTACAGGAGGGTAACCCCAGGGGAACTCTCCACCTGCCCGCTCAACTGTCCAGGAGAGGAGCCATGCCTGCTGCAGTCCACCGCTACCTTGCCCACCCATCCTCCATGCTTGTTGCTGCTGCTGTCCCACAGGAGAGCTCTCAGTGCTGTGTGGGGGTAAAAACGGCGCCAGAAGCCACAGGAACCTTCCCCCCCCTCCCCCCACACACACAGGTCGGCACACGTGTATAGGCCACAAGAAAATGGCCGCCGATGCACACGAGGCCAAAACCACAGCCAGGAATTCAACGGCTACACCAAAATGGCCGCCGGGTGCCCTAGAGGCCAAACCATGCGGCCGGCCACAAGAAAATGCTGGCCGAACCACGGCAAAATGGCCGCCGATCGATCTCCGACCGCACAGTTCGCTCCAGCAGCACGAGGCAAGGAGGGGGGGACAGCTAAGGCCCTGGACACCTCCCTGGGAACCCAAGGGGTGGCACAGTGACAGCGCAGTACCGGAGGGAGGGGGTGAAGCAAAAGAGGGAGGAGGGGGGACCAACCCGCCAGCCTAACACCCCAGGAGGGAACCCGCCTGCTCCCCCCCAGATCCTAGTGGGAGGGGGGGCGTACTTGCCCATCCAGTTGGGCGGAGCGGGTATCCCACCCGTGACAGATCTGCCTCACCCTTCAGGTCGGGGGGAGCGGTCGGCCAGGGTAACAATGTGACATGGACTTAGGAGTCCGGTCATATGTGCACCGGCAGCACGTTTAACCCACGGGCCGCCCCGTCTGGGGCCTGTCGTGGCCGACCCAGCATGGAGCTAAGGTCTGCACGCTCTCGATGGCCGGCTAGGGAGACTACCTGGATCTAAAACTCAGCCTGTCACCCAGCACGGCTACTTGATTGCAGTCTTCATCTGTTAGGCTGTCCTCCAGGACAGCCAAAGTGGACCCAGAGAGGTACCACAGATCCCAACAGGGAGCCAGGTCTACTCCTTGCACTAGGCAGAAAAAAACTGAGCTAGCAGTAGCAGGGCAGAGGGTTATATGCCAGTGGGGACTGCCCCCTGGGAAGGGCTGTGTCTGTCTGTTCTTTTGCTGTTAGAACTGCCTGTTCTGCCTAGTCACTCCTGAAGAGAGGGCAGTATAACCCACTTGTCCATGAAGCTGCTGTGCCCGTCAATGAACGAAAGAGAAAACTTTTTTTAATATGTTTTTAAAGTGTAAGTTCACCTTTACAGAAAATCTGTATGGTGAACTTACACTGGACGCCCTTCCCCATCGTACCTGGTCCCGCTGTAGCCGAGTCCAGCGATCTGCCGTTCTGACAGATTGCATCGCCGCTGTACCGGTCCGGTGACCGGACGGGCTACACAGGTTCTGATTGGTCAACGTCGCCCATGTGAGGGCGCCGATCAATTAGAATGCTCCTATACGTAGCCGAGGGGATTTCTAAGCCCCAGACCGGTGAAGCGGCGACCCGAGGTGTCAGTGCGGGTGATCACCGGATCACAGATTAGCGGGACCGGGAGGGTGGGGTTGAGGAGAGGGTCCTATGTAAGTTCATATGAAAAATAAAAAACACTACAGAATCTGCGCTACGCAGAAAAAAACTAGAAAAAGCAGCCGGCAAAAATTCTTGCCAAAAACAAAAGACATTGAAATATAAAAGATAAAATACAGAATGCACTAAGGAAACAATATATTAAAAGTCCACAGGTGCATGTGCAAAAAATGTTCTAAGATCTGCGCTGAAGATCCAATACAGCAAACACAGTCCACAGGCTATTTTTGAGTGAATAAATCCAGGACAGTGCAGGAGTAGGGTCCATCACCAGGAAGGAGGGAGTTCACACAAGCCTCTTACCCCAACTGTAGGACCACTTCGTGAGAAGATGGTCATAGGAGCTTTGTTGGTAACAATCCACCAACCAGGATATGCGTAACAGGTAGAGTACACTTCCTCCAATAACTTTATATGACAACCTCTCTGGATCGGTCATCTGCAGTATGGCACATGTAACAGGATTTAAACATACCTCATTGCGCAGCAAGTATGAACAATTGAACTTAGTAAGTCAGAGAACTCACAAACATAGCAGCATGAAAAGCAATATATCTGTGCGATGTGTCTCCGGCCAGTACACAGCCCAAGGACCGCTTGACGGCATCACATGACCCAACTCCCCAATTGGAGTTTCGTCCTCAATAGGCATCATTAGGGGGCGTGGCCACGTGAGTACATGATGCCCTTTAAGAATGATAGCAGCCAGAAGTAGCTGCGATCATTGTTTAAATCCTATTACATGGGCCATACTGCGGATGACCGGTCCAGAGAGGTTGTCATAAAATGTTATTGGAGGAAGTGTCTCTACCTGCTACGCATATCCTGGTTGGTGGATTGTTACCAACAAAGCTCCTATGACCATCTTCTCACGAAGTGGTCCTACAGTTGGGGTAAGAGGCTTGAGTGAACTCCCTCCTTCCTGGTGATGACCCTACTCCTGCACTGTCCTGGATTTATTCACTCAAATATATGTATTGATATTTAGCACAGATCTCAGAACATTTTTTGCACATGCACCTGTGGACTTTTAATATATTGTTTCCTTAGTGCAGTCTATATTTTATCTTTTATACATATTAAGTGCTGCATTTTTATATTCCTGTGTAAGTTCACCTTACAGATTTTTCTGTAAAGCTGAACTTATCTTTAAATAAACAATGATTGGTGGATGATTTTTGGAGGACATGTATACATTAGATGAGTGCACATTTACCCCAATTTCTTGCTTCCTCCAAACATGTTCAGTCCAGTTGCATTGCCCTTCACAGGCCTCAAGTGTAGGGGTTTGACTTTTCTCTCATAGGTCCTAATTGTGTCCCCAGCAGTTCTCCCTGTTCCAGGTCTAAATTGTCTTGGCTGCAAGAAATAAGTACATTATCAAACACACAAACTACTTGGACCTAAAAAAAAAACAAAAAAAAAAAACAGATTTTGGTTTATATAAAACAAAGCAAAAAGATTGTTTAAGGTGATAGCACAAATTCTAGTGCAGGTCATGAGTAGTTGTTGATGAATTTATAGTGGTTGTAAGCTCTTGCATATACCCAGTGAAGTGACTGGCCTCAGGTGATACACAGAGATTAAACAAATTCTCCTATGTAAGTTGTACCCATTTATCTGCAGTTTTCTATTCTCTACACCAGCTCAAAGTCCAGAATTTATAGATTGTCTGAGCTGTCAGAAAACGGGGGCAGATAGCTGAAGTTGCACTCTGCAGAGCTCAGTGATAAAAGCTTTGAGAGTTGATTGGAAGGGACACACCTCCCTCAATAAAGCACACAGGATCAGAGCCCAGGCTGTCAATCAGCTTCAGGTCTCTCCCCTGTCACCATTTTTTTCTTGGTGTCAGGAAAACTTTTCAGAAGCGATTAAGGCCAATATGGCAGAGGAACAAATCAGCAGAAAGAAATGACACTTTGTGTCCTGGACTGAGATAAGTACACACTACAGAGGGATATGTTTTGTTTAGATTTCATGCCTGAGGTTTACAATTACAATCACTTTAAGAGCAATCTAATTTATAAATACTTGCAATATATTTTATGTACACACTTACAAGAAACATTCACTGCATTTTTAGCTCATTAGATTGTCAAAGTAATTGTTTTAGATGTCTACTGGCCAAAGATGCAGCAACATGTGATGGTAATGGTAGTAAGAGGGAACAAAGCTACAGCTTGCAGATAAAGTTAGGACTGCATGTTGTGTGTAAATCTTTACCTGGTTTGTAAAATAAAGCACATGCTCTTGTGATCTATCAAGTTTGTGCTTTGCTATGTAGCTGCAAAGTCCGAGACAACATATTTAGGAACCTACCTGCCAATTTGCTTTCTCCAGCCTGTTTTCTGGACTGCACGGACACAAAACCATACTGGTACAGTGCACTTTATACTCTCCCTTCAGGACCCCACTTAAGTACCTCCCTCTCCCCCACTACCTATTGACTTACTTAGCAGGCACTCTTTTAGATGATGCAAAGCAGTTTTACACAAGGACAATATTCAGATAATCACTTCAGCTGCTGTAAAAAATATTACTATTTCACACCTCATAGTTGTGGTAATGCAACATCACTGCAATGGATACATGTGTCCACACACAATGGTCCCATTCAGTTTCAATGGCACCAAAAAAGCACAAAGGTAACTCACCTCTGACACACATTCATTACAACACGCTACCACTACCATACTTTTTGTGATATTCTAGCGCATTGCTGCAAAGCACCAGAATGCCAAAAGGATGAATGGACTCTAAGTGACATAGAAAGCAATGCATACATACCTGAACTAAATTGAGTGTCATATCACTAAGCAAAAAGCTATGAATAAACTACCTCTGCAGCATGCATCCTGCTGAAAGGGAATTATTCACCAAAGTGCATATGTAATAACATAAGACTGAATGCCCACTCTGACATTTGTTAGTAATATTTAGTGATTTAGTATACAAACCTTATATTGATGATTGTCAAGACACTGATCTGCATAAACACTATATTAGTAATGACAGTTATAGAGTAATTGTGATAGTGTGGCAGGAAATTTGGCGCGGACAGTGTCTGGGAGGGACACTGACATTGCTTGTGACACAAACACAGTGATAATACTGTACTTATGACACTGGCTGTGTGACAGGAGGGATCAGGAAGTCAAAGGGTTAACTGTGTGCCTAACAAGTGTATGCTTTTACTCAATATAATCATCTTGCTGGGTTGGGTCTTTGCTTGCTTTCAGTTCTGAACGGTAACAGAAAGCAGGGTAGAATCCAGCCAGATCTGTTTACCAACACACAGATCTCTGTGCTGTGATTGGCCACAGCTGATCAGCATATAAAACTCTAAAATTATTTGTTATAACCTGCTGACAAACTTGTGCGGTGTCTGATCAGAGCATAGGTCAGCAGGGGGCATGGGCATATGCGCCTCCAAATCAGGAGGTACACCACGATGTACAGGTAAAGTGAAAAAAATATACCATTTTAACAATTTCAGCCCCAGAAGGATTTACCCCCTTCCTGACCAGAGCACTTTTTGCGATTCAACACTGCATCGCATTAACAGACAATTGCGCGGCCGTGCGACTTTGTACCCAAACAAAATTGACGTCCTTTTTCCCCCCCACAAATGGAGCTTTCTTTTGGTGGCATTTGTTCACCTCTGCAGTTATTAAATTTTGCACTATAAACAAAAAAAAGGCGGCAATTTTGAAAAAAAAAACAATATTTTGTACTTTTTGCTATAATAAATATATAAAAAAAAAAACCTAAAACAAACTTATTCATAAGTTTAGGTCAAGATGTATTCTACATATTTTTGGTAAATAAAATCGCAAAAAGCGTTTATTGATTGGTTTGCGCAAAAGTCATCGCATCTACAAACTGAGGATTTATTCAGTTTTTTTATTTTTTACTGGTAATGGCGGCGATCTGCGATTTTTATTGGGACTGCAATATTGCAGCAGACAGATCGGACATTTCTGACACTTTTTTTGGGGCAATTGACATTTATACAGTGATCAGAGCTAAAAATAGTCACTAATTACTGTATAAATGTCACTGGCAGGGAAGGGTAGGGGGGCAGTAAAGGGGTTAAATGTGTTCCCTGTGCGTGTTCTAACTGTGTGGGGGCTGGGCTGGCAGGGACAAGACTGATCTAACTGTTCCCAATTACAGGGATCAGTAGATCACGGTCATGTCCCCTCACAGAATGGGGAACCGCTGTGTTTGCATTGGCGGTTCCCCATTCTGGCTCTGTAGTAGGCGATCATGGGTCGCCGGCGGACATATAGTCCGCCTGACCCGTGGCCACACTCACACAGCGAGAGTGTGCCACTGTCCGCACGCGCGTGCCCGCAACTGCACGAATCTCCGTTTATAGACAGAGCCACTTTGACACCGTACATGTACGCGAGGTGGTCAGCAAGTGGTTAAGAAAAAAGTAAGGTAATTTTGAAATTTATTACAGCAGCATGTCTCAAAAGTTGGGACCGGGCAACAAATACCTGGCAAAGTGAATGGTACTAACAAAGAGCTGGAAGAACATTTTGCAACAAATTAGGTTTATTGGCAACAGTTCAGTAACATTATTGGTTAAGAAGAGAATCTTGAAGAGAAAATTTCAGAATAATTTTCCTCAACGTAAAATTGCAAAGACCGTAAATATATCATCTACAGCTCATACAGTGTGTATAGAAAAGAATCACCCCCCATTAAAACAATCACATTTTGTTGCTTAGCAGCCTGAAACGAAGACAGATACATTGTTTGTTTCATCCAGCTGTATTTATTTAGAGTGGTAATTGTGTGCAACAATATCACAAATTCTCCAAAAATGTGGCTTGTATGGGAGGGTTGCAACAAAAAAGCCACTCCACATGCAGCGACAACTGAGCCTTGCCAAAACGCACCTTAAAGATTCTGAGGTCACATGGTAAATGGGGTTATGGTCAGATGAGACTAAAATTGAATTATTTGGCCTCAACACCAAACTGGCAAAAATCCAATACAGCTCACCATCCAAATAACACCATTCCTACAGTAAAGCATGGAGGTGGTAATATCCTGTCATGGGGGTGTTTCTCTGCAGTAGGGACTGGATCACTTGTCAGGATAGAAGGAAAAATGGATGCGGCAAAATACAGTCAAATTCTTGAGGAAAATCTGCGGCCCTCTGCCAGAAAGTTTTCAGTGGGAAGAAGGTTTACCTTCCAACATGACAATGACCCAAAGCACACAGCAACAATGACCACACAGTGAGTGGTTGAAGGAAAAAAAAAGGTGATTGTCCTTGCATGGCCTAGTCGGAGCCCAAACTTAAACCCCATTGAAAATCTGTGGAATGACTTGAAGACTGCAGTCCACAAACGGTCACTTGAGCAGTCCTGCAAAAAAGAGTTGGCAAATATTACAAAGTTTAGAAGTGCAATATTAGTAGAGAAATATCCCAGCAGACCAAAGGCTGTAATTAAAGCAAAAGGTGGTCCAACAAAATACTGACACGGGGGTGGGTGATACTTTATCCAACTCAGTGATGCTGTTCTTGATTTTTTCTTCCTGATATGTTGGCGTTCTATCTTTCACGTGGATGTTATAAGTTGCACTGAGCAAATACAGCTGGATAAAACAAAAATTGTGTGTCTTCATTTCAGGCTGCAAAGCAACAAAATGTGACTATTTTAAAGGGGGGTGATTCTTTTTTATACCTTCTGTAATAACATCATAAGATTAGAAGAATCTGAAGAAATCTGTGTGTGCAAGGGACAAGGCTGAAGCAAAATACTGGATGCCCATGATCTTTGGGCCTCAGATGGAACTGCATTAACCACATGCTGATTAAGGATGGGCTCGGGCTTGTTTGGAACCGAACGTGCCCGAGCCCGCCAGGAAGTGAACCCTGCACTGCGCTAATCACAGACAGTGACATTCCCTGATCGCTGCAGCCGCCCATCTGGGAAATGTCTCACCGCCTGTGATTAGCAGAGTGCAGGGTTCACTTCCTGGCGGGCTCGGGCACGTTCGGTTCTGAACAAGCCCAAGCCCATCCCTAATGCGGACCACCAAATAACAGTTTTACTACTACAGGGTGGCAGCTATGCGCTGGATCACATATATACAAGATTCTGCACTTCCGTCTGCAGGGGGAGCGTGTGGGCTGCTTCGGCTGTGATTATTCACAGCAGAAGCCGATCTGCGGGTTCCGGACACTCAATGTCTGTCGGCACCCGCCAATCACTTAGAACGGAGCTCTGTCTATATAAACAAGGCAGATATCCCTTCTGACAAAGGGGTAAGGGATGGATTTTGTGTTTCTGCAAAGCAGGGACTAAAATCAATCTCTTCCTCTAATAAAAGCAGCACACAAAGTAAACACAAACACTGGCTAGGCACACAGTTAACCCTTTGATTTCCCTACATGTTTAACCCCGTCCCAGCTAGTGTCATCAGTACAGTGAAAGTGCATATTTTTTGCACTGATCACTGTATTAGTGCCACTGGTTCCCACAAAGTGTCAAAAATGTCTGTTAGTGTCAGAAAGTCCACTGCAATATCGTAGTCCCACTATAAAGTTGCTGATCGCAGATATTACTATTATAAAAAAATAAAATAGAAAATTTCATAAATATATCCCATAGTTTGTAGGGTAACATTCGTGTAAACCAATCAATATAGGCTTATTGAGATTTTTTTTTTATCAAAAATATGTAGCAAAATATATATTGGCTTACATTTGTAAAGAAATTCGATTTTTTAAAATTTTACTGGATATGTTTTATAGCAGAAAGTAAAAAAATCTTTTTTTCCCCGGACGGTCTTTGTTTATAGCGCAAAAAATAAAAGTGTAGTGGTGATCAAATACCACCAAAATAAAGCTCTATTTGTGGGAAGAAAAATATTTTTTTGGGTATAGCGTTGCATAACTGCACAATTGTCAGTTTAAGTAGCCCAGTGCCGGTAACACTCTGAGATCGACATCAATGCATGGGCTTCCAAAAATCCTGGTCTGTGAACACAGTTCGCAGAGTCCTGTGCCGTAAACGGCAGCTCCCGCGCATGTGTCATTGTGGCTCCGGTCAGTCACATAGCCAGAGTCAGCAAACCCAGAAGGAAGACCGGGTGAAGATGAGAGCACCTACAGCAGCGACAGCTCATGCTGGAAGGGCTTCGTTTTAAGGCAAGTATAACATAATGTGCTAGTATGCGATGCATGCTAGCACATTATGACATTAGCTTTCAGGGTACAAAAAAATGCCCAGGGTTTACTAAAATTTTAATTCTGAGTGCTGCAGCTGTTTTTGACTTATTTAATTTTAAGATAATAATTTTTATGGTGAGAGCAAAGTTTTTGTTTATATAATTGAATTCACAGTTATGCTTAACTGACCTGACTGCAGTCCAGTCCAGACCTTTTACCAACTGAAAATATTTGGTGCATCTGGAAATGAAAAATACGACAAAGACGACAGGATTGTTGAGTAGTTAGAATCCTATATCGGGCAAGAATGGAACAACATTCCTCTCCCAAAACTCCAGCAACTAGTCTACTCAGTTCACAGAAATGTATAGTGTTGTTAAAAGAAGAGGTGATGCTACAATGATGTAAACATGGCCCTATCCTAACTTTGTTGAGATATGTTGCTGCAATCAATTTCAAAATTACCTTTTTTTTCTGATTGGTACATTTTCTGTTTAAACGTGTTATGTTTTATATTGTGAATAAAATATGGGTTTATGAGATTTGCAAATCATTGCATTCTGTCTTCATGTAGATTTTATACAGCGTCCCAACTATTTTGGAATCGGGATTGTACGTTATTAATACAAAAAAAAAAAAAAAAGAAGGATCACACTGAAAAGATAAAAGATTGTTTCTTCCTAAAAATGCATTCAAACTGCAGTCAAGTGAGTTGGTAGAAGCAAAAACATTGTCAACTTGCCTTGTGTTCTCTAAACTCAGAGATGGATCCATCACTTTCTTCAAGGCTGAGCACGTTTACATCACTATGAATAAGAATAAAAAGTAATGTGTATACAAATTTTATTTTACATGGTTTGTTCTCATTTCAATTTATAATATTTCCGACAGTTATAAATGTCACATGGTATAAATGTTTTTGTTTGTGTTATATTGTAATAGATTACTGTTGATTTCAGTCCTAAATGTCCAGTATGCATGAATGCAAAAAATGGAAAAATGATGTGCTAATCAGTTCTGGCTAAATCATGAGATTGTCAGGAAATAAACCTGCTGGTATCCTTAGCAGTATAGCATGGTGCTACCAAACACCTAAAAATAACTGAGCATTTACTGTGTTGGGTCTAAAATGCAAAACTATGGCTGCATAATTCCATGTACCTCACATAAAATAAAATCCTTAGAAATTAATAAAGTGGAGTTTCTGACAGATATCAAAAAGCATTCCTTCTTATATCAATGCCCAGCATAGGTGTTTAGAGGTTAATTTTATCAATGAAAGCTCAAGGTCTAAACCAACCTGTGGCTTACTAACATACGTCTGTGAAAAAAGCCTTTCATTTTAATACATGGTCAAAGTATAATAAAGCCACCAAAGGACTATACGGTGCCTGACATTTGTGAACTGGACCTTCAGGGTGCTAAGTGTTTAAAGCGGATGTAAACCCGATTCATGTAATTTGAGCTGGGCACTTATATCTGCAGTGTTTTCTTATCTCTGTTCAAAGCACTATGTCCCGTAGCTGTTTCCTGCTCCGTTCTTCTGTTACCAGCCTGATAACTGCTGACAAGTTCTCCGTCACATATGATAAAAGCAGACTGAGTTTAGTGTTGGGGAGGGAGCTATAAATAGATTAGCAGAGCTCTGAACGATTCAACAGAGCTGAAAGTCTCTACCTATGAGAGAGGGTGTGCGCCTTTCCTCCAATCAACTGTCTTGGCTGTATGCCCAGGCTTCACTGCAGTGTTAACCAGGAAGAGAAAATCTCCAAACGTGATGAGCACTTTCTAAACTAAAGATGAAGACAGCAAAATATACAAGTAAAACTTATGTATGAGGATTTGTTTCATCTCTGTGTATCATCCCCTCAACCTACCCAGCTGAAAAAAAAAATTTGGGCAAGCTGCAAAAATGTTTACAGGAGGAAGAGAGAATGCAGGGATGTCTTCATCAATGTGTTGCTGCTCCTTTATTGTCCAATTACAGGCTAGAGTTGCTTCTGAACAAAAATGGACTGCCTAGTTTGAGCAATCTAGTAAGGATGCCTAGATCAATACTGGCTGAACGTAATTCCCAATCCTTGGCAAACAAAACAGTTCACATATATGTATTCTTAACTGTGCAATTACAAGTTGTCCTATTTGTGGCAGTATGGTGGAGGGGACTGACAGCTATCAGTCACTGTTTACAAATTGGGAGCTGATTGGATGACAGCTACAATCTAGCGATCACTGTGAAAGCCAATTATTTTGATCACATGATCAGAAAGCCCAGGAAATGCTTCTAGCATCAAGAGCTCCTTAAAGGGCTGTTGGAAGCCCTGATTGAATGGGGCTCCCTTCATAACTGATCCATTCTTGTGTGTTATATGCCAACAGCCAAAAATAAACTAAAATGCCCTTTTCCCATTTAATGGGGGGTGCAGAATGGGTGTGTCCTTAGCCTACATACTTTTTGCTAAAACAGGATTTTTTTTCTACTTGCCGTAAAATCCCTTTCTCTGAGTTCATTGACGGACACAGCAGCTCCATCTTGACCTTAGGGTTATATCGTCACCTTCAAGAGTAGGACTAGGCAGAACAACAAATATTAAAACAAGCACAGCCCCACCCAGGGGCAGTCCTCACTGGTAGTAACCATCCACTCTGCAACAGATAGCTCATTTCGTAACAAGCAGTACAAACATACAAACAGGTGGGGTGGGCCCTGCGTCAATGAACTCAGATTAAGGGATTTTATGGCAAGTAGAAAAAAATCCAGTTTTCTCTTTCAATCATTGGCGGACACAGCAGCTCCATGTTGACCTTAGGGACGTCCCAAAGTAGTGTCAAAACGAGGGGTGGGTAAGAAGAAGCAAGTTCATGAACAAAAACAAAACCTCTACCCAACAGAATCCCCTGAGGGGAACCAGAAATACACCTCAGACAGCTGCTTGCAAAATTTTTCGGCCAAAGGCTGCATCCGAGGATGCCAGAACTTCAACTTTGTAAGATTTGGAAAAAGTGTGCACAGACAACCAGGTAGCCGCCTTGCACACCTGAGAAACAGACGCTTGATGTCGGAAAGCCCAGGAAGTGCTAATCTCCCTGGTAGAGTGAGCCGTGACCAGAAAGGGGGGTTCCAGACCCCTAACAGCATAGGCTCACATCACATTTTGCCTAATCCAACAAGATATCGTAGTCGAGGGGGCCGCAAGGCCCTTGAGCAGACAATCCACCACGACAAAAAGCGAATTTGACCTCCGAAAGGAGGCCATGGCCACCAGGTACACCCGAAGGACCCGAACAACATCCAACGAATGCAGGACAACCTCCTTAGGAGGAGATGGTCACGGGCACAAGGAAGGGAGGACAATGTCCTCATTGATATGAAAAGACACCACCTTCGGAACAAGACCGCCTTATCCTTGTGTAGGACCAAATAGGGAGACCTGCAAGACAAAGCCGACAACTCCAAAACCCGACAGGCGGACGTGATGGCCACCAAAAAGACCAACTTTTGCGAGAGCGCAAGCAATGGGATTTCCCTAATATTCTCAAACGGCGGCTTCTGAAGCACCGAAAGGACCAGATTAAGGTCCCATGATGCCAAAGGCGAACGTACCTGGGGAGCAGCATGCCGAATCCCTTGAACAAAAGTAAGAATCAAGGAATGAGTGGTCAATGGGTGCTGGAAAAAGATCGTCAGAGCAGCGATCTGACCTTTTATCGTGGTCAACGCCAGCTTCTGATCGAGCCCATTCTGCAGAAACACCAGAATCCTAGAAACCGAGAAGGAACGGGGATTCCACCACCCCCCCCCTCGCACCAAGAGATGTAAGCCCTCCAGATGCGGTGGTATATCTTTCGGGAAGTGGTCTTACGTGCCTTAAGCATAGTTGGTATCAACGAAGCCGAAACCCCCCTGTATCTCAACACCTGAGATTCAATAGCCAGGCCATTAAAGACAGAGGGTAAAGTAGGATGCAATATGGGTATATCAATATATTGATGTGAGACGCCAGCAGATCCACATTTGGTGTGCCCCATCGCAGACAAATCTCCCTGATACAGCATCTGCCGGCCAGGTAGTCCGCCAGTTTTCTACACCCGAAATGTTAACAGCAGAGAGCGCCGGCACGTGAAGTTCCGATGTGGATCCGCAGGATGTGGGACACTTCCGTTGACGCCGAACTTCTTGTCCCTCCTTGTTGATTTACGTACGCCACGACCGTGGCGGTGTCCGATTGAATCCTGACAGGGCGCCCGTGCAACCGCCCCGTCCACTGGGAGAGGCAAAGTCTGATCGCATGGAGCTCCAGGACATTGATTGGGTGACGAGATTCCTCCAATGACCAGTGGCCCTGGGCCGACAGCAACCCCAGGACTCTCCCCCCAGCCGGTCATGATCACCATCCAGTGAAGTGGGAGAAAAGATCTCCCGAGTCGAAGGGCCAGGGCACGGAGCCACCATAGTAGTGAGGCTCTGGTCTGACGGTCCGCACAGATCGTCTGATCCAGGGACTATGGGGAGTTGTCCCACTTCAAGAGGATCTCCCGCTGTAGAGCACGGGTGTGACACTGGGCATACGGGACCGTCTCGAAGGTGGATACCATGAGACCCAGAACCCGGATGCAAAAGCGGAGGGATGACCACTTCTGGGATAGTAGTGAGCGAACCACTGACTGAAGAGTCTGGAGCTTGGTCAGCAGAAGGAAAAATTTTGCTTGGAAAGAATCGAGAATCAACCCCAAGTATTCCAGTCGGTGGGACAGATTCAACACCGATTTTGGGAGATTTAGTACCCAGCCGAACTCCTGCAGAGTCTGCATGGGGATCACCACATTTTTCCTCAGCGCTGAGGCCGACTCCGCTCGCAAGAGTAGGTTGTCCAGGTACCCCACTACCGCGATGCCCCTCTGCCTCAACAGAGCCAGAACCGGGGGCCAGCAGCTTAGTAAAGACCCAAAGCGCAGAAGCTAGGCCAAATGGTAGGGCCACAAACTGGTAGTGGGCCTTCCCGACCGCAAATCGCAAGCAACGTTGGTGCTGGACACATATGGGGACATGTAAGTATGCGTTCTTGATGTCGAGAGAAGCCAAGAAATCGTCCAGATGAAGCGCCGCCACCACAACGCGGATGGACTCCATCCTGAACTTTCATACGTGCAAGAAACAAATGAGAGCTTTGAGGTCCAGGATCGACCGTACCCCATCCTTTTTTGGGACCATGAACAGGTTGGGATAAAAACCCAGTAACCTTTCCGAATCCGGGAAGGGAACAATGAATCCCTGGGAAAGCAGGTCCTGCACCGCCACCAGCAAGGCCTGCAGCTGGCCCAGGAGGAGATGCAGATTTGAGGCAAAGAACCAACGGTCGGATATTCAGGAAATCCACCGGTCCGCAAACCAACGAAGGCACCCCCACCCTAAAGACAGGTGGGGGGCAACCCTTAATGCCAAAGAGGACTTGTCCTCGGGCTTGTCGCAGGCTGGGGACCCATGCCCGACGAACGTGGCGGACGAAAAAAGCCTTTTATGGGCAGAAAAGGAGGGCCCCTGCCTGCGGCGGGGCTCCTTGCCCTTCTTGGTCTCTGGAAGAAAAATGCTCTTCCCACCAGTGAGATCCTTGATAATCTCATCTAGGGTAGCTCCAAAGAGCCGCCCGCCCTGGAAGGGAAGGTCCGCCAGGGCCTTCTTAGATGTCTGGTCTGCCGACCAACACTTAAGCCAGAGTAAACACCAGATAACCAGCTCCACACAGGCCCGAGGGGTCTGCTTGTTGCTCAATTCGCGGTGCAGTAGCTTTGCCCATTCCATGAGGGTTTGCGACACCAAAGCAGTGGCCAACACTGGTCGAAGAGCCGAGCCTGCCAGAATGAACATAGAACAGGTAACCGCCTTGGCCTATCGGCCAGGTCCTTGGAGGACAGCGTGCCCTCCACCGGAATCGTGGTCGCCTTATTCAACCGCAACACGGGGGGAGGGTTGACGATGGGGGCGACGCCCATTTTTTCAGTAGATTGTCCTCGAATGGATGGCGCATCGAAAACCACCTTGGAACAGGGAAAGAGCTCTGCGGCCGTTCCCATTCCCTGTAAATAAACTTATCGAAATAAGGTAAGTAAGGGAAAACCTTGGCTGCTTGGGTCAGCTTAGGAGACCTGAAAGGTACAGCCACCTCCTGTGATGCGCCAGCTGCATCCTCTAGCTTCAAAGTATCGCGTACTGCGGTAAATAGGGTGCCTTCTCATGCGTGGCAGCTGTCGCCGAAGATTCCTCCTCGCTATCCGAGACCTCGCCATCTGACAGCTTAAGGGGGGTCCCTGCCGTCATGGCGAAGCCACCCTCAGGATCAGAATCCTCCCCCGAGGAAGGAGTGGGTAGGGGCCACTTCTTACTCGCCTTACGCCCGCACGCTACCTCTACTCGGGAGACGAAGGACTCCAAGACCTCCAACAGAGCGTCAGGGGGAACAAACCCACCCAACCGACCACACCAGGGGGTACCCGCCTGCTCCCCAGCACCCCAGTAGGGGGGGTGCTAGTTACCCATCCACGTCGGGGACGTGGGTAGCCCACCCGAGACAGATCCACCACCCGCTCAGAGCGGGGGGGGCTGTTTGCCATGGTAGCATGGTGACACGGACCTAGGGTGCCCGGTCATATGTGTACCCGTGGGACATTCAACTCGCTGGCCGCCCCATCCAGACAGGGGCTTGTCACGGCCGACCCAGCGCAGAGCTAAGGTCTGCTTGCGTTTGATGGCCGGGCTGAGGAAACTATCAGGATCTACGTTATCCAGCCTGCCACCCAGCCCAGGACTTGATAGCAGACTTCATGCTGAAGAAAGGAAAAAAGGTAAAACAATAAAAAGGAGGAACTACAGCTCCCAGCAGGGAGCCAGGCCCTTACTCCTAGAGTAGGCAGAAAAAACTGAGCTATCTGTTGCACAGTGGAGGGTTACTACCAGTGAGGACTGCCCCTGGGTGGGGCTGTGATTGTTCTTTTAATATTTGTTGTTCTGCCTAGTCCTACTCCTGAAGGTGGCGATATAACCCTAAGGTCAAGATGGAGCTGCTGCGTCCATCAATGAACGAAAAAGAGAAAAGGTATTTCCCTCTCTCAGAATGTTGGAAGGTATGCAGCAGCTAGGAGAGGAGGAAGGCTACAGGATTGTGGGATAATGTAAGTAAAATTGCTGTTTAATGTTCCCCTACACAGAAATAAGCATTTTACTCTTGCAGGGCCACTGAGTGTTTGAGAGATACTGCTAGTAAGGCTGTTCATTTGGAAATTAGGGCATTAACAGTCCAGACCTGCTGTGGTGTCAAAGTGTGTTCAGACCACTGCAGGCAAAGCTGAAGATTCAAATGAGTTATGTGCAGTCCTGAAGAAGAAGAAATCTAATGATGGCCTAACAAAAAGAATGGGAGTCTTTAAGTAGAAGTAGGACGAAGTAGGAGAAGTAGTGACATTGTTACCTTCCATAAGCGGGAAGCTGTGAATAGGATCAACTCAAAGATGGTGGACACGGCAGTTCAACTTCAGGCTAGTGAGGATGAGGAGGGCTTCCGATATGGGCACCTTTACAAGAAATTTGTTATATGCCGATGATATGCTGCTCCTTCTTGGCGATACGGGCCCCTCACTGAGAGAAACCATGTCCATAATTTCCAGTTTGTGGAAATATTCGTGGCGGATTATTAATTGGTCTGAATCGGTCTTGCTACCCTTGGATGGGGTTACGGACTAGACATTACTTGCCTTCTGCCCAGTTTTGAATGCAACCTCTTTCCAAGTACCTAGGCATTCAAACTACCCCCAATCTACTGGACTATTGCCGTTTGAATATAGCTCATTTGATTAACCTTTTCAGAGACAAGGTTAAGGTATGGTACAAATTCTGTCTCTCCCTGGCGGGTAGAGCGGATCTTATAAAAATTATATTTATACCCCAATTGTTGTACTTTCTAAATAATCCACTGGTAGTGGTGCCACTTAAAGTATTCTCCATTGTTAACACAGTATTTCGTTCACAATGAGGGGACCGCTCACCAAGAATAAAGCTGGAACAATTACAGCGCCCAAAGGATTAGGGGGTCATAGCTTTGCCGAATCCATGGCTGTATTACTTAGCCGGACAATTGCAGCATATGTCTGATTGTCTTACAGGAGTAGACTCTGCTACTGTCCTAGCTGGTGATTCCACGTTGCAAGTGATGTTGTATTGCATGGCCTCTAGCTCCCTACCAGAAGGCCTTGAATCACAGTCTTTGTAGGTCCAACAAGCTATTTACCACTTATAGACTGTTACATAAAATGTGGGTCAAAGTCAAGCAACTGAAACAAGTCACTGGTATATAGTCTATAGCCCCATTTGGCATAATGCGGCCTTACCCGAACTAGCCAAGTTACAATACCCTTCTAAGTAGAAAATCTATGGAGTGACACACCTACGGCATATATTAGAAAATGGCCACCTTATCTCTTGACACTTTACGGTCCAGGTTTAACCTACCGAAAAATATGCTTTTCTACTACTTACATGGCAAATGTAGTAGACGGGAAATAGATGGCATCCCTACTCCAGCTGTGCTTAAGGGTTGGAAGCAATTAGCTGGGAATGTTAAGTTCATTCACATCAGATGTCTTTGTTGTCCTAGACTGAGACACATAGTTAGAGAATGTCAAGCTGCAAAGATTGACCAGCAGCTGGCTAGTTTTTCCAGGACAGCACGGACAGATTCAGATTTGTTAATTTCATGCCAAGGCAAAGCTTTCCAGTGAAAAGATTACCTGGCAACAGTGAGTGCCACACAAACATTTTACAACAAGAAATTGGCAAACAGAGAGATAACTGCGTGCAGCAAGCTGTGTGCATTGGCCTTGTTGGAAGGAACATATAATTTGGGGGGGTAATTTTACCCTTTTCCGAACACAGATGCTCCAAGCTGGCGAGAAATGCTTGTTAGAATTGTATCTGTGTTTGTGGTGTATGAATGAGTGGCTAGTTCCTAGTTGATGAATTTGCAATAATATCCTAGTTAAAAAAAAAAAAAAAAAAAGGAAGGAAGAAGAGATAGAATGTGTTACTATGGCCATTTTTGTAAATTGTTAGAGCAAATATTTTCAGCTACCATTTGGCAGTTAAATAAGTTACAGTCAATAGCTGGGCTTTTACTATTTAGCCTAATTAGTTCAAAGGGGCTTATTCAACAGGACGTGAAGTTGGCAGGAAATTGAGGGGGGGCAGGGAGCGAGGACACATATAGTCATATGCTTGGGAAAAAGACACAGAGCTGCAGAATGGTAGATGCCTGTGCCCCCCTGATCAAGCAACTCCATCTTGCCGATCTTGAAGCATACATCAGCCATCAGAACTGACTGAAGCATCGAATTTAAAGCTAAGCAACAATGAATTGTGTATGTTATTGTTAAATTTTTAAAGCGGAACTCCACTTTTTTTTAATCCTCAATTTTTCATCCTTTTGCTGCTAGCATTAGTAAATAAACTCGATCATATTTACTGGTTTTAAAAATGTTTTCAGTTTCTTCCTGGTTTCTTGTGTAGGCAAATTATGTCATTCATCCCAGGAGTCTTCTGGAGGAGAGGAGAGGTTTTCTCAGATAAGAGCACCCTCCTGTCTGAGCGAAGGACAGATGGATTCCATGAAGTAAATGCTACATGAATCGTCTGCTCTTACTCAAGATGGCCACCAACAGAAATGGTTGGGGGGGGGGGGGTTCACAGTGATTTCTCAACAAAATAAAGCATGGAACCATGGATGGATGAGGGAGTTTGCTTTGAATATTAAAAATAAATCAAATAGCATTTTTGCTTTGTGGTGCCCAGATGCAGTGTAGTTCTACTTTAAACTAGGGTAAATGATTTAGGTTTGATCATCTGTCTATGCATGTGTATGGCTAGATTATTTTTAAACTGTGCAGCTTTCTATACACCTTTCACATCTTTATTACAGTAAACATACCTTTTTACACCTTAATTTCTGTAAATGTCTATACGTCCATGAAGATTGCTGTACAACTTAGGACTAATTTTTCTTGGAAAATGGTACTAATATTTAAAACAAAACAATTGCACCATAATGCACAGCAGTCTGTAACCATGTGTTGTGGTGCACTGCAATGCTTGTATGTTGGAGCTGTGTTGCATTGTGGTGCCAAACAAAATAAATGACACCACAACACCCATGATGTGTTAACACACATTACTGCAACACACCTGATCATAACAATGTTTGGGCCCTGTACGGATGGTGAAAACAGGGTATGTGCATGTTTACATGTTATTGTACAGAGGAAATAAAATTATGCGTTTCACAAATCGGTCAGCTTTGTCTACAATCGGTGCAGATACATCACGACAAACATGCAACGGGCTTATCATTCTGTGTATGCAAAATAATCCCTACAGAACAGTAAGCTACAAATGAATAGGTATCTCATGGAAAAAATGGGTAGGGAAAAAAACATCTATAGCAGCCTCTCTCAACCTTAACATAGAGGACCCTTTGAAATAACGTTACAGTCTTAGGGAACCCCTGCTACAAATTGCTATATCTACAATTCGGGGTACATTAATGTGATGATCAGTGGGAGGGAATGCTCCTTACACTTGTGGTCATTGGGAAGAATTACCACCTGCAGATGGCTAAAAATATAATTGGTGTGAGTGGGAACTTATCTGAGAGGCAAAAATTGGTCATTGCTAAAGGAACCCCAGGCAACCTCTGGAGGAACCCTAGTTGAGAAACCCTGACCTACAGTATTAGTACAGTAACTGAATGGAAGTGGACCATATGACAGGAATGGTCCAGGTCACTTGGGAATTATTTAACTATTTTACAATTTTTATAGGTGAAAACAAGTGCTTTTCATGTACACCAGTAAACCTGATCCTTGCCTGAGATTTTCATCAGACAGTCAGATCTGGCTTTTTATATTTAGGAAAAAGAAGGTGTCTGTTTGCAGAGAATTCACCTTCATGCTCACCTGTCAATGCCTTGCACACTATGTATGAATTTATGTAGTGAATCAGAATTCTTGAAGGGACAGTTCAACCAAGAGCTGACATTTCAGTTTCTGTTCGATGCTTATAACTTTTATTGCAACTAGAAATGTTATTTTGCCACCGAGTGTGATTAACTGTGCTGCTTCAGAGGGTAGAGCAACACACGCCAGTGTCCTTTGTGTGTATTTCCTCAGGAGCTTCCTCCCCTGGGAAGAGTTACCATTGCTACAATGTAATTATTCATTTATAGTAGTGTAGGAAAAAAAAAGGTATATAGATCATAGCCAAGTATTTTTTACTGATATGTTTACCTCCCATTAGCAATGGAAGGATCCTATATCTACACTGTTTAAAGGCCAAGTTTACCCTTAAGGGAAAAATGTGCATTTATTATTTTTCCCTACAGGAGCCTGCAAGTCTAGCACCCGGGATCTGTGGAACGGTGAAATGTCAGGTTCCTGCACACATGTCCTCCAGCTTTCTGCCTGTACCTCTGAATGGACTTTCATTTAGAAATCTGAATGATATGTGAATGGACTAAGAGTACAGTAATCAGCGCACTCGCAGTGCATTAAGAACTACAAGTCGTATGCCACGGTGGCAGACAGGACTTATAGTTTGTTTATACACAGATCGCTGTGAATAAATTACGGGCGAGTGTGCAAAGCTCCCCAAAGCCACATTGATTTTGAATGTGACAGTGGCTGCCAGGGAAAGGAATCCCTGCCCGCTGACACAGGGAGGAGGGGCACTGAAACATGTTACACCCTAAAAAATGCAACGTGTTCCAAACGCTAATTTCTTTTCTGCTCTACTGATCCTGGGAATATCGGATTGTCAAGGAGGATTTTTTTTCCCCATCAACATTTTTAATCCTTATGCTGCTAGCCTTAGTAAATAGGACAGGAAAGTATATCATATTTACTGGTTTAAAACGTTTTTCAGTTACTTCCTGGTTTCCATGCCTAGGCAAATTATGTCATACATCCCAGGAGTCTTCAGGAAAGGAGGATTTTTTTTTAGCTAAGCTCTACTTCCTGCCTGCATGCCTGAGCTCAGGGCAGATGAATTCCAGGCAATAAATGCTACAAGAACCATCTGCCCTTACTTAAGATGGCCAAGGCCAGAAATGCTAGGGGGGTGTTTTTCAAAGTGATTTCTCAGAAAAATAAAGCATGGAGACATGGATGGGTGGTGGAGTTTGCTTTGAATATTAAAAACAAATTACGTTTTAGTTAAATTCTTGGTTTGTGATATTCAGATGCAGTGGAGTTCCGATTTAAAGCAAGCCTATCGCAAGCCTGGACAATACCAACAAAAGCATATGATGAAAAAAAAAACACACACACACACACACACAAATGTAAGTTACCTTCAGTGAAACAAACATGTCAACAAAATCTTGACAGTAAGAGACAAGATTGGTCCAGACCCTACTGTCTCCAAAGCTTCCTATTGGTATTATTGTCATGAATGACCTCACTGTCCACTAGGGTTTGGAATTGGATGTATCCAAGTCTAAAATTTCCAGTAAAAGTCAAGATGATGAGCACATTACTTTAGCTTCCTATATCACTGAACTAGAGGGGGCTCCAAGTAATTTTCTAGCAAAAAATACAGATTTTAGCTTGTAAGCAACAAATGTAAGAAAAAGGCTTAGTCTTTAAGTGGTTAAACTGCCCTCATTTACAGACCGCAGTTCATCCCTTTGATCTAAAAGAATTAAATGATACTTTGTATGTTTTCTCTATATCTCAGCACTGATCAATGTTGATAAACATTTGCCAGCTGTTTATTTTTGACAGCTCTGAGCAGAGAACGGCTCTGCACCGTTTACATAGAATTGTGGAAATGCCTGATTAGGATCGTGAGGAAGGGTTGAATCGAGATTTTTTTTTAACGATTAATAGTGCAGCTCTGCAATGAACTATTGGTTGCTTTGACAATTTAAGTTTTAGCAGAGGTAACCTCTTGTACAATGTGAATTAGTTTGAATTGCTGATGTTTTTGACAGCCTTAATTTAATGCTAGCCTTAGCCCAACACTGAAGATGCAAGTTATTGTATGCATACAGCCTACATTTCAATATGCATACCACCGGCACTCATAATTTCTAAGCGCAGAATTTGATGCACAATTGCACATGCAACAGGTTAGCGCAGCAGAGTACACTGTGCAAAGCCAACATGAATTCCTGCGAATGCTTAAATAAGCAAATGTTCTCACTGGAAAGAAAAATACAGGACTAGGGACATGGATTACTTTAGGATTACTAGTACTTGGAAGTTTGGGAGCAGCAGCTTGTAACAAATACACCAAGAATAGATGGAAAAATAGCAAAGAAAAATGAAATTGTAAACACTACTTTTTTCCAATGTGCCATCAAAATGGAATGCATAGACCACAGAACTGTACTTACTCTTTTTCAACATCACCATCACTTTCGTCCGTGCTTTCAAAATTCCATTTTTTAAAACCTGAGCCTTTCTTGGACTCTGATCTGCCCAAAGCTAAAACAAAGCAGAGCCGGTCCATATCAGACAATGCAAGTACAGTTCTAATTGCCAACAAACTAAGAAACTAAGGTAAACCAGTTAGTGCTAATTGATACCACTTCCACATGTTTTCAAGTACTTCAGACGACAGTAAAACATGAAATATATTTTTAAATTATGACAAGTTCTGTGTTTAGTACTTTATTTATACTAAACAAACAAGCAGGTTAAATTTTACAATAGAAACACTATAGAATGTAAAGCGTTTGTTACCTTAAAAAAAAAAAAAAAGGGAAGGATCCTGGTCCTCAAAAAAATGAAAAACAGCACAGTGCTTGTGCTATGTAATTTGACCCCATCACCTGAAATACCTAGTTGATCCTGCCTGGTTCTGCCCTCCCCCTGTAAACTAACAATGGTTTATCATGGCTGCTGAGCCCCGGACACCATGGTCAGTTTATGTGCCTTCGTCATCCGCAGCTCTGCTCTCCCCCTCCCTGCCTGCCTGCCTGTCAGCTTTGTGTGTGAGCCGCCCCTCCCCATCTAGCACTGTTCTGAGCAGTATAGAAATTACTGCTCACAATTAATGCCAGCCCCTCCGCTAGGATAACATTAGTACACAATGTATGCCGTTATTACAATTCTTCTTCTAAATACCCTATTTCACCTCGCCGATCAGCAGTTACGTGACCGCCCGTCACGCTCTTCCTGTGATGTAGGTACCACAGAAGGAAGTCACATGACCACCTGGCAGACGTCAGAGGGAGTTCTCGGCCCCTCCCTCTGTAGTACATACATCAGAGGAAGAGAGCGACGGGCGGTCACGTGACCGCTGATCGGCAAGGAGAAGTAAGGTATTTAGAAGAATTTAAAAAACGGCATACACTGTGTGCTATATGTTATCCTAGCAGAGGGGCTGGCAGTGATTGTGAACACTGCCCTTACAGCCCCTTTAACTACCTCCCATTCCCTTCCTCATCTCCTTGATCAACTGTCAGTAGATTCCAATGTCCTTGTTAAATTTAGATAAAGCTCACGTTGACTATGCCTTCTCTGCACTTTGCCACATGGATGGTAGGGAGGAGAATCACTTGGCACCCCTTTTTCAGAAGTACAGGGTATTTCTTAGGCTCCAAAGGCATATAAAGGCAACATAGAATCAAATGGAGGGCAGTTAAACATTCTTTTGCCTAGAATGGCCAAATTACAGGTCTGATTGTCACTTGAAAAGTGAGGAAAATTAGTAGATATTTAACATCTCCTCTCCCCCCTTCACTGTCTACACCACTGATCAGTTTTGCATTGAAAGAAAAAAAAATGTTTTGTAAAGCAATAGGTTTTATTTTTATAATAAACATGTTATACTTACCTGCTCTGTGCAATGGTTTTGCACAGAGAAGCCCCAATCCTCCAATTTTGGGGTCCCCAGCTGGGGTTCCTGGCTCTTTGCCCCCCCGCAGAGTGCCCACCATAGCAAGCCGCTTATGGGGGCACTTGTGTATGCTCACACCCAGGCCGAATCTGTGTGTCCATTGACACACAGAGCGCAGCTTGGCCCCACCACCTCCTCACTGGCTGTGACTGACAGCAGCCAATGGCTCCTGCTGCTGTGTCTGAGCCAAAGATGTGGGAGAGAGCCAAGAGCTGCTGCTCTCGTGCACATTGATGGATTGAGACCAGACTTGGGCAAGTATAAGGTGGCAGGGCACAAAGTCTGGACAAAGAAGAATTTTTACCTTAATGCAGAGAATGCATTAAGGGAAAAACCTTTGGCCTTTAGAGCCACTTTAATTATCACCTTTGCAGAGTGAGTATTATTCACCATTTTAGAGACAGATTCACTTTAATTACCTATGATCACTGTTATTATAAGGTCAGTCTAACATAAGAAAAATACAATAGCTGTTATTATTAAAGTATAAGGGCTGATTTACAACACAAAAACGCACTCCAGATCTGTCCCGTATTCGTTTTTGCATGCACAATTTGAATGAGTTTTTGATGCGTTTCCAGATGCATTCCAAATGCTTTTTTTCCTGTTTTTTTCACTGTGCTGGGGTCCGGTGCATTTTTGATGTGTTCCATTGGGTTTTTAATGTGTTTTACTGTGTTCCAGTATAGTCCAGTGCAGGAAAAATGCAGTATATTCTACTTTTTTTTCTGGAACTGAAAAGCCCTGGAATTGACTGCACTGGTGTGAACTATGCCATTGGAAACCATATAACCTACTTTAAATGTGTTTTTGATGCAGAAAAAAAAACACACTGTGATGTGAACTGGCTCTTAGTTGCCTCTTTGGATCTGGCATTTGCGCAATACACGTATACCCGTAATGTAAAATGTGAGTTTCCATTTGTTGCCTTCTGTAGGGCAAATGTTGCACTCAAAGTCCCTCCCCTCACTCTTCGGGGACATGTCACAGGTACTAGCTCCCACTCCTGGTCAGATTGCCTAGGAGATCTGAGCAGAAGTTTGCCCTCCTCCCTCCCTGCAACCATTTGGGATGAATCACAGGTCCCAGGAGGCTGCAGGTCCATTCACATGACACAGCGTAGCTCACACATGAGCAGTAGGTAGCCGGCTGTGAAGCTGAAAGTAGTCACAGCCAGCTTCCCACAATAAATATGCCGGTGCCAGGACCCCAAGACTGAGGAAGAAGTGGTTCAGGTGAGGACAGCACTGGACCCTTGGACAGGTAAGTGTCCTTATATTAACCACTTGCCAACCGCAGGTTGACGGCGACAAGGTGGTTCGTTTTCGCAAATTGCCGTCATACGACGGCGGCTGCGATAACGCGCACTGTGAGCGCGCGCCGCTGCAGGAGGCGCGCCCGCGCGCTCACTGTGTTCGGGGAGGGCCAGGGAGCGGGTGCGGCGGCTTAGATTGCCGCCGGCTACCCGCGATGCCCCCCCCCGGAGTGAAGGAACGGAGGTCCGTGTATGTAAACACGGACCTCCGTTCTGTGAAGGGGGAAGGGCTGTGATCACAGCCTTCCTGTATACGGAGGCTGTGACCACTTCCCTTCCCCAGCTAGGGCAGTCCCCCCCCCAGTTAGAACACGCCCAGGGAACATAGTTAACCCTTAGAGCGCCCCCTGCAGGTTAACCCCTTCACTGCCAATGGCATTTACACAGTAATCAGTGCATTTTTATAGCACTGATCGCTGTATAAATGCCAATGGTCCCAAAAAAGTGTCAAAATGGTCCGACATGTCCGCTGAAATATCGCAGTACCGCTAAAAATCGCAGATCGCCGCCATTACTAGTAAAAAATAAAAACCCCAAAAATGAATTCTCATCATCCGTAAACGTGACCACTTTTGCGCAAACCAATCAATAAACGCCGATTGCGATTTTTTTTATCGCAAATATGAGGAAGAATATAAATCGGCCAAAAACGGTGAAAAAAAAAGTTTTTTTATATTTTTTTCTTTGGATTTGTATTTTAGCAAAAAGTAAGAAATTTGGGTTTTTTTGCAAAATTGTCGCTCTTCTTTTGTTTATAGCGGCGATCCGAAATGAGGCAGAGGTGATCAAATACCACCAAAAGAAAGCAAATTTTGTTTGGGTACAACGTCGCACGACCGCGCAATTTTCAGTTAAAGCGACGCAGCGCCGAACCGCAAAAAGGGCTCCGGTCCTAAAGCTGGAAATCATTTAGTTGCGGATATGAGGGCAGCAGGAGCACGTACTTGGACAACGGTGTCAGGGCTCAGCACCCCTGATATATCATGGTCAAAGCACAGGGGGAAAGGTATAGCCAAGCAGGATCAGCCAGGTATTTCAGGTGATACAGGGGGTCAAATGACACATCACAAGCAATGTGCTGTATAACATGCTTTGAGGGAACAGGATCCATTTTTTTGGGGGGGTTAAACGCTTTAACCACTTACGGCCCGTCTGCCGTCATAATACATCAGCTGTTTGACGATGAATACCATTGCTATGGCAGCAGATAGCTGCCATTTCCCGGTATTTTTTTTTAAACAGCAGGTGGCCCGCTTTCAGATAAAAGTGGTCTCTGCGGTGGATTCGCTGCGAGATCTTTCTTTTATTGCATTTAAGTGTAAATATGAGATCTGAGGTCTTTTTGACCCCAGATCTCACACTAAAGAGGTCCCGTCATGCTTTTTTTCTATTAGGCCTCTTGCATACTGCAGCTTGACAAAGCTCAGCACAGATTTTTTTTTTTACTGAGCTAAAATACAGCCCGTTCATTGTAATGTGCCTATGCATACAGGTGCGTAAACAAGCACTGTGCATTCTTCAGTAAAAAACAAAATAGCAATTGCGCGACAATGCGCAAAAATACGCGCAACTACATAAAGTCCGAAAAACGAGATGCTCAAACAGGCGTATCGTGTGCAAGAGGCCTTACAAGGGATGTTTACATTCCTTGTAATAAAAATAAAAGTGACCCAAAATTTTTTTTTAAAGGGACAGTAAAAATAAAAAGTGAATTAACTAATTTAATGTGCACCGCCCCGTCAAGCTCACGCGCAGAAGCGAACGCATACGCAAGTCACACCCGCCCATGAGCTTTCGCCGCGATCGTTAGAGCGAGAGCAATAATTCTAGCACTAGACCTCCTCTATAACTGTAAACTGGTAACCTGTACACATTTTTAGACTTCGCCGATGGAGATTTTTAAGTGCCAAAGTCTGTCGCCATTCCACGAGCGAGCACAATTTTGAAGCACGACATGTTGGGTATCAACTTACTCGGTGTAACATTATCTTTCGCAATATAGAAAAAAATTGGGCTAACTTTACGGTCTTTTTTAATGCAAAAAAAGTTTATTTTTTCCAAAAAAAAAATTGTGTTTTTAAGACCGCTGCGCAAATACGGTGTGACAAAATATTGCAACAACCGCCAAAAATAACTATAATGTTTGGGAGTTCTAATTAATTTTCTAGCAAAAAAAAAAAAAACAACGGATTTTAACTTGTAAACACCAGATCTCAGAAAAAAAAACCCAATAGGTCAAATGTTCTTTAAACTCTTTTGGTCAAATGTGCATAATGCGATTTCCTCTTAAGATCAAATGTTAAGGAATGTTACATTCACTCTGTGAAAGGCAACAAATGGAAATTAACATTTCATACATATTACATAGACCACTATATATATATATATATATATATATATATATATATATATATATATATAAATAAATAAATGTTACAGTCCAGAGATTTAGAAAGCACTAAAAATATCAAAGCATGAGCCTGAAAGCCAAGCAACTGGCTTTTTTATTTAAAATGATTAGAAATGGCAGCCTGCATGCATTTCTTATAACAGGTTTCCTTTAGGGTCCTTTCACACTCACGGACCTTTCAGGTACGCCTGTCAGTTTTTCAAGCGGACCTGAACGGGCGCTTCATTCTCCTCTATGGAGCGATGGATGTTCCACTCCGATCTGCTAAATCCAGAAGGATGAAAACCCTATTTTCCATCCATCTGGCGGATCGGATGAAAACGGACAGACGGTCCGTTTTCAAATGATCCCCCATAGAACAGATCGGAGCTCTGACAGGTCCGTCCCTGCATAGAATGCAGAGACTCACCTGTCATCCGCTGGCTCAGCGGGGATCAACGGATGGAGCAGCGGAGTCCGTCAAAACGGGCTCCGTGCGCGTGAAAGGACCCTTATAGGATCAGCAAAGTCCAGTCTGAGATTTACGTTTTGGGAATAAGCTGATCATCTGCATCACTGTCACTCACCAGCTAACATACATCAACCATCAAGTAAATTCTCAACAGCTGAAATATCAGCATCAATGTGACAGTGAAAAGGCTTGCATTTGCTGATGGTGGATTTGTGGATAAATTAAACAAATTGTGCATCTAATCTCTTCAATCAGTAGGTCTGACAGTGCTGATAAATTTATGAGATTCTTTTTATTTATTGGTCATGAAATGTTAGTCAAAGCAGTGAATATACTGAATTAAACTTCCAGTTCTGGATGGCACTTTTTTAAAAAAGTGCACAAACAATTTAAGTTAAATTCGGCTATTTCAGCTGTGACCAACCCAATTTCGATAAATGCGTGGCCATGTCCGCTTAACAAAAGTTGGACATGTTGGAAATTTTGATAAGCAGCTGCAGAGCTAACCAGCTACTGATCAGTGTATTCTGATAGTTGTGGTTGCCACTGTCAGAATACAGGTGGTGGAGATTCTACCATCCACTTTATACAGATGGAGGAATCTGTTTTTCAGCCAGTGGTCCAAAACAAAAAAAAATACTAACAGTGTATGGTGAGCTATAGTCCCAGTATAATAGGGTTAATTTATTAAAGGAGTAAATGTTTTTCATTCAGGGGTGAGACTTATGAGATTTGCAAATCATTGCACTGTGTTTTTATCCAGATTCTACACACAGTCCCAACTTTTTGGGAATTGGAGAAATTTCCGATAGGTATTCAAAGGGAACACACCTTACCACGTACATGAACAGCCTATTTTTTGTAATTTTGGATGGAGCAGTGTATGGTTAAAGCGAATCTGTGATTAAAAAAAAAAAAAGAAAAAACATACACACTTGCAAATAATTGATTTCCTTCCTCCCAACTTGTATATTTTAGTCAAAATTCATCTTTAAAAAAACTGTACGACATCATTGCTATAGCAGGAACTAGAGGCTACAACAGGGGTGCACCAATTTCACTCCCTGTTTCTTTCCTTCTCCGCTTAATCAGGCAACAATTCCCATAATACAATGGAAACTAGTGTACACAAAGGGCGTTCATTTGGGCGGGACTGTGGACATTTGTGGCGGGTCAGAAGTGTTCCTTTCATGACTGACTCTGTCCACATCACTGCAAACTGCTCTGCTATCCCAGGTTTGACAATAGCTTTATAATGCATTTATTATGACACACTAAACAGGACACTTGCACAGCCTGTAAATCACAGTCGTGGATGGACTGTCAGTCACTGTGTGAGGTCATGGTGAGAGACCAGGAGTCATTTAAAACAATGCAATATGAGGGGGCGGGTTAGACTGGGAGCCTGAGATGCCAAGGTTCACCCACTACAGCGAGTGGTAGCATAATTACATCGCCATTCACAGAAAAATAAACTGTAGGGGGAATGATACAAGACCAGTGGCTGAGTAAATAGCTGTGGCCAACAGTTGTAGTAAATGGAAATAAAGAGGAAGGAACCATTTTTTTAACGACCCCCAGCATGGGTTTCTGTGTGGGAGGATAACAGTGTATAAAAACAAGAATACATTTATTAAGGGAAATAAGAACCTTTCCCAAAATTACAAAAAATAGTTCTACCTGGAGTGGACCCTAAGCAGTATTTTTTTCCCGTATCCTATTGGGGATATTTTCCATCACTTACTGTCCCATTGACACCGCACCATTTTCACTTTCTGTACCCGAGACAGTGGTCACCATGACCAACTGAGAGGGTGAATCTTCCCAGCAGGGACAAAAAAATAATAAATAAAAACCCAACCTGTACCTTTAAAGTGGTTCTAAAGTAATTGTTTTACATTTTAGTGAGTTCCCTTTCTAGCCAGCAGAAAATCCCAGAAAAGGAGGAAAAAAGGACCACTCTGTGCAATACCATTACACAAAGAAGGCAAGTATAACATCTTTTTTATTTTAGGAAGAAATAATTAACATTTAGAACCACTTTAAAGCAGACCTGTTTAAGTGAAGCTTAAAGTGGAGGTAAACTATTAGGCTAGGTTCACACTAGTCCGACTTTATTCCTACTGTGCTCTGCGACTTGTGTCCTACAATGGCCCTACATCGGCTCCAACTTCTGTGAAGGGGATCCGACTGATCCCGACAATACCAGGCACAAGTATTGTCGGGATCAGTCGGAGCCGATGTAGGACACAGGTCACAGAGCAAAGTAGGATCAAAATGGGCTTCTTGAAGGGGAACCCCCGCCAAATTAAAAAAAAAAAAAAAAAAAAAAAAAAAAAACATGGGGTCCCACCCAAGAGCATAC
>BLSH010440459.1:534010-547964 GCA_018402905.1 Glandirana rugosa
GGGGGGGGGCGGGAAGAACACGGATCTCCAAACCAGTGTATAAAAGGTTGAAATCTCAGGAGTATGGCCGACTCACCCTAAGTACAGGGTGGGGTTCACCAACAGGTGGACCTGAGTACAATAGACACCAAAAGGAGGGAAGGGGATAGGACCCTACCCAAAGCTGGTCCTTGACTCCAAAAGGAGAAAGAGGGGATAACCCAGCGGCCTAGATTAAAATATATAAATCACTTTATTGGTTGCTCAGTTTAAAACAATTATACTTGGCAAAACATGGAATGACAACGTTGTCTTTAAAAACACACCCCGGGGTCACATACATACCGCTACCATATCCAGAGTACATACATTCATCTATTGGGGGCTTTTTACATGGATCCTAGGCAATCCGGCTGTCAGCTCTCAGCGCAGTAAAGTGCTGCAGGCTGTGGCTTGGAACCTCTAGGACCATCAATGCCCTATGATACATTCAGATAAACTGGATAGATAGGCTGCTGGAACAACATCCAAGAATGGAGGGACGTACTCCCACAGTGTCCTAGGTATGGAGTCAGGACAGTGATCTCTGTGTGTGCTAGGTGTTGACACAAGTGGTAGTGTGGGATACTCAAATTTCCATCCTAAAGAGCCAGTCTAAAATCGGTAGAAAGCTCATCGTCCCTTGGGACCAAATGGTTCATATAGTGTATGGATCAGTAGCAGCTCAGTACAGATCGCACTGGCACAGTATAGTTCATGAACCAAAGTACAACACACTGCACAGCTCTGGGTGCTGGAATGTCATATAGCTAACAATCTGAGACATCTGTCAGCACCAAATAGCTGAACGTTACAGTGAATGCAGCTGTGAGATGAAGTATAGATCTCACAGGGAGATATAACTCACTGTTAGACGATGAAATCAGAGACCAGGTCCCATTATCTTCAGGGCTTACCTCTTACCCGAAAAGGAATCAATGGCCAAAGCAGAGCTCAGTGTCTGGGTAGCGGCTGCCTGACTTCACCTGTGTCACAAGGTTCTTCGGCTGCAGCGCAGCGAGTATCAGCAGACGCTGTGGTTATGCAGACGCTGACTGGAGAAAGTTGAATCTTCGGCTCATGAAACGGGAGCTCGTTCAGATAAGCCGGAGCGTGAATGAACTGATCCAGTGCCTGTCAAATGTGTGTGGATCTGACAAAGGCTGAGACGGACTTCCCCAGATCATTGGATGTGGATTCAGCATCGGGAACACTCCAGGTTCCTAGCGGCAGGTGACCCCCTAAGACAGGGCGGGGACCATGGGGGTGTGCAGGAGGGGTAGGGGGGACAGAAATACCGACGCGTTTCATTCGCTCACATGCAAATTTCATCAGGGTGGGGGGATCCACTGGTGATGGCACCTCTTTTAAAGGCATTCTCCACATCTCTTCATTGACTTCATCAGTGGATTTGGTTCCGCCCAAATCGTTGTCAGCCCAGCAGTTTAACCCTGTGTGGGTAGTTGATTAGTATTTAACCATCAGCTGGCCATGGCGTAACCATGACCAGCAATGGATACGTTTACAGAAATTAACTAGAATATACATTCATATTATTCAAATAGTACTATTTGCTCAGCTACATTAAGGAATAACAGAATCAGTTGTATTAGTAAAATCATGGGTATCAATCAATGGCCAATGTGTAGGAGATGGCTGTCAGTAGAGGGACGTCTATTGGGAGCTTAATACTGTAGATGTAAAGATCAAGTGCCTAATTACGCTACTGAAACAGGCACAATGAGAACCCTGTTTTAGGCTTCCCGCTTTCTTTCATATTCCTTAAGGGGGAATGGACAGATAGGGACTAGATTGGGTTCCAGGTCGCCCATCCCTGGAAAGAAAAGCTGCCAGATATAGGGGACAGCGTCAGCAGGGACAGCTCCAGTAACTGTTATATAGTGCGGACCTCTATCCCCTGCGTGTTTCCCCTGAGAAAGACTGTCTATAGGAGTCCCATGCATCACCGGTCAACAGGGGGTCATGGGTCAGTATTAATTGACTATCGTACTATAGCCCATAGATAATGAAGGATGTTGTTGCGCTTGAACTTAATTCTTGACATTTTCTGGCGTGGATATTATGGTTCTAGGAACATCTGTAAGTTTAGTTGTGTATTAAGTCCCTTGGGGACCAGGCTTCCTAATATATAGATCCACGGTTTTTCACGTTGTAACAGGACCCTGTCAAAGTCGCCCCTCCGGTTTGACAGCTTCAAGGCAAAAAAACCCTTGCCCGTCAGCCCGGAGGGTTGTCCCTGATGGCAGGTTCTAAAGTGTTGGGCAAGAGGTGACTCTTCTGTTGGGTCCCTCAAGGATGACAAATGCTCTCCTATCCGTATCTTGAGGGCCCGTTTTGTCTTGCCTACATAGATTTTTCTACACGGGCAGGCTATCATGTAGAGAACAGGTTCAGTGGTACAGTTGATAAACTGATTGATCTCATACACAATAGGAGTACATCATCGATGTACCTGAGCCAGAGTAATGCCTGGCTCTGGTACATCGACGAATGGTAGACAACTTCCTCCTCCCATAGTCCCAAATGGAGGCAGGCATATGCTGGGGCCCAAGGGGCCAACATCGAGGTCCCCCGGATTTGCCTGTAGTATATGCCGAGGAAGCTGAAGCAGTTATGGCCCAATGCGAAGTGTGGCAGGTCTATCAAGAACTCATTCTGTGCGCATATATCTGGGAATTGTGCCTCCAGAAAATGAGCTACAGCAGAGAGGCCCCACTCGTGGGGTATCGACGTGTACAGTGTCTCCACGTCAATCCCCATGAGTAAGGCCCCCCTCCGGCAGAGCAACATCCCGAATCCTAGTGAGCACCTCTCCAGTGTCCTTTACATAAGAAGTCAGGTGATATACTAGGTCCTTCAGGAGAGAGTCTAGATATTTACCCACGCATTCCAGGGGACCTTTGATTGTGGACACAATAGGTCTGCCTGGAGGGTCAACCACGGATTTGTGTATTTTTGGTATCACGTATATCGTGGGTATGTTGAACCAATTTACTTTTAAATAGTCAAACTCCTTCTTAGTCAATAGGTTGGATTCCCAGGCAAGTTAGAGCTTGAAGTTGAGTTCCCTTGTGATCTTCGGAAAGGGGTTGGTTCTCAATCTTTCGTAAGTGGTATGATCCTTTAGTTGGCGCATTATTTCCTTCTCATATTTATCCGTTGAGAGTAGTACCACATTACCCCCTTTATCACTCTTCTCTATTACGATATTATGTGCATCCTTCAATTCCCTTAGTGCTGGTCTTTCTTCTACATTTAAATTATCTGGGGTTCCAAACTCATCCCAATTGATCAATTTGAGATCCTCCTGTATCAGGTCAAGAAAGACCCTTAGCCACTTATTTTTCCTGAAGGCCGGCATCTTGGTGGATCTAATGAATAAATTAGCATGTCTTTTTCGAAGTGCCACATCATCTATTTGTTCCTCCACCTCACCCTCACTTTCGTCCATAAGAGAGATAAGTATTTCCCTAGCTTCATTTTCTTTGGCTGATAGTATTAATGATTCTTCTCCCATTTCTGGTGGATTTGAGTGTACCAGCCATAAATAGACCTTCCTGAGGAAAAGAGAGATGTCTTTATAAACCTCGAATTAATTCATCGAACAGGTAGGGGAGAATGTGAGGCCTTTGGATAGGACACTTCGGTGTCTGTCTTCCAGATTAAAGTCTGTTAAATTAATGATGGTATTGGTGGTCTCACTTATGTTCTCCCCATTGCTCAAACAGGGCTTACTGTGGTGCATATCTATTGTTTTCTGGTTTCGATTCCTGGTATTCACCCTGGGTTTGCCCTGGTTGTCTAATTTCTGAGGTTGCGTGTGTCTTCCTTTTCCTTCGTCTTTTCCATTGTTTAGAATTCCTCGGATCGGAGTCGTGGTGGGGCTGTCTGGCTCTCCATCTAAAAAACTGATTGATTTCTCTGGTCCTTCATCGCTCTCAGGAGGTATTGGGGGTTCTATGTGGGTCTGACCTAGAACGAGTACGCCTCCTTCTAGAACGACTCCTTCCCCTCGTCTTGGAGAGGTTGAATATTTCTCCCTGGCCTAGTCATCTATATCCCTCTGGTATTTGACATGTTTGGTCTGTCTTAAATTTTTCTGGGTTTTCGTTACCTCCTGCTTTAATAGTTTGTTTTGTTTTTCAAATTATACTCTACTGACAGCCATCTCCTACACATTGGCCATTGATTGATACCCACGATTTTACTAATACAACTGATTTTGTTATTCCTTAATGTAGCTGAGCAAATAGTACTATTTGGATAATATGAATGTTAATTTCTGTAAACGTATCCATTGCTGGTAATGGTTACGCCATGGCCAGCTGATGGTTAAATACTAATCAACCAACTACCCACACAGGATTAAACTGCTGGGCTGACAACGATTTGGGCGGAACCAAATCCACTGGTGAAGTCAATGAAGAGATTAGGAGAATGCCTTTAAAAGAGGTGCCATCACCAGTGGATCCCCCCACCCTGATGAAATTCGCATGTGAGCGAATGAAACGCGTCGGTGTTTGTCCCCCCCTACCCCTCCTGCACACCCCCATGGTCGTCCCCCCCGTCTTAGGGGGGTCACCTGCCGCTAGGAACCTGGAGTGTTCCTGACGCTGAATCCACATCCAGTTATCTGGGGAAGTCCGTCTCAGCCTTTGTCAGATCCACACACATCTGACAGGCATTGGATCAGTTGACTCACGCACGCAGCTCCGGCTTATCTGAACGAGCTCCCCTGCTTCATGAGCCGAAGACTCAACCTTCTCCAGTCAGCTCCTGCATACTGCGTGGAGGACCGGTGGCGTCTGCTGATACTCGCTGCTCTGCAGCCGAAGAACCCTATGTGACAGGTGAAGTCAGGTAGCCACTACACACCAAACGCCAAGCTCTGCTTCGGCAGTTTATTCCCCTTCGGGTAAGAGGTAAGCCCAGAAGATAATGGGACCTGGTCTCTGATTTCATCGTCCAACAGTGAGTTATATCTCCCTGTGGGATCTATACTTCATCTCACAGCTGCATTCACTGTAACGTTCAACTATTTGGTGCTGACAGATGTCTCAGATTGTTAGCTATATGACATTCCAGCACCCAGAGCTGTGCAGTGTGTTGTACTTTGATTCATGAACTATACTGTGCCAGTGCTATCTGCACCGAGCTGCTACTGATCCATACACTATATGAACCATTTGATCCCAAGGGACGATGAGCTTCCTACCTATTTTAGACTGGCTCTTTAGGATGGAAATTTGAGTATCCCACACCACCACTTGTGTCAACACCTAGCACACACAGAGATCACTGTCCTCCTGACTCCATACCTAGGACACTGTGGGAGTACGTCCCTCCATTCTTGGATGTTGTTCCAGCAGCCTATCAAGTTTATCTGAATGTATCATAGGGCATTGATGGTCCTAGAGGTTCCAAGCCACAGCCTGCAGCACTTTACTGCGCTGAGAGCTGATGGCCGGATTGCCTAGGATCCATGTAAAAAGCTCCCAATAGATGAATGTATGTACTCTGGATATGGTAGCGGTATGTATGTGACCCCGGGGTGTGTTTTTAAAGACAACATTGTCATTCCATGTTTTGCCAAAGTATAATTGTTTTAAACTGAGCAACCAATAAAGTGATTTATATATTTTAATCTAGGCCGCTGGGTTATCCCCTTTCTCCTTTTTGAGTCGAGGACCAGCTTTGGGTAGGGTCCTATCTAGAGGTCGACCGATATGGGTTTTTCTCTGGCCGATGCCGATATTTAGAAATCGGGGTGGCCGATGGCTGATATTGAATGGCGATTTTTTTGGGCCGATACCTTAGGCCGATTTTTTCTTTTTCGGCTTCATCTCATAAAATATAAGTTAATCGTGCTTATTCTTGTATGTATATGGTTCACTTAAGAGCCCTTTCAATATAGCCATATACCAGTGCCACTAAATACAGCCATATACCAGTACCAGGAAATACGGCCATATACCAGTGCCATGAAATACAGCATATACCAGTGCCATGAAATACAGCATATACCAGTGCCATGAAATACAGCATATACCAGTGCCATGAAATACAGCATATACCAGTGCCATTAAATACAGCATATACCAGTGCCATTAAATACAGCATATACCAGTGCCATTAAATACAGCATATACCAGTGCCATTAACCACTTCCCGACCGCGTGCCGTGTTTTCACGGCGTCAGTCGGGATGCTGAGCGCGAATAGCCGTAAAAAGACGGTGATCTGCGAACAGCTGCTAGGGGGTGTGCACGCGCCGCACTCCTGAGGAGTGTGCCCGCGGCACGGGTGGACCCGATGTCTGCTGGTGAGCCGCGATGAGCGGCCACAGGGAAAGAACGGGGAACCGCCGATGTAAACATGGCGGTTCCCCATTCTGACAGTGCAGGCATGGGAGATCTACTGATCCCTGTCACTGGGATCAGTTAGATCTCTCATGCCCATGGTAGCCCAACCCCCCCACAGTAAGAACACACCCAGGGAACAGTTAACCCCTAGCTCTCCCCCCCAGGTTAACCCTTCACTGCCAATGACATTTATACAGTAATCAGTGGACATTTAAATTTCTGATCGCTGAATAAATGTCATTGGTCCCAAAAAAAGTGTCAAAAATGTCCGACATGTCCGCTGCAATATCGCAGTACCGCTAAAAATCGCAGATCGCTGCCATTACTAGTAAAAAATAAAAAATAAATAAAAACCCCAGAAATGAATTATCATCCGTAAACGCGGCCACTTTTGCGCAAACCAATCAATAAATGCCAGTTGTGATTTTTTTATCACAAATATGAGGAAGAATATAAATCGGCCAAACCGGTGAAAAAAAAAAGTTTATTTTTTTTGGATTTGAATTTTAGCAAAAAGTAAGAAATTTGTTTGTTTTTTTTTTTTTTGCAAAAATGTCGCTCTTCTTTTGTTTATAGCGATCAGAAATGACGCAGAGGCGATCAAATATCACCAAAAGAAAGCTCTCGTTGTGGGAAAAAAAGGACGCAAATTTTGTTTGGGTGCAACGCTGCATGACCGCGCAATTCTCAGTTAAAGCGACACAGTGCCAAATCGCAAAAAGTGCGCTGGTCCTAAAGCAGGAAAACCTTCCGGTTGGTAAGTGGTTAAATACAGCCATATACCAGTGCCAGGAAATACAGCCACATACCAGTGCCAGGAAATACAGCATATAACAGTGCCAGGAAATACAGCCACATACCAGTGCCAGGAAATACAGCAACATACCAGTGCCAGGAAATACAGCAACATACCAGTGCCAGGAAATACAGCAACATACCAGTGCCAGGAAATACAGCCACATAACAGTGCCAGGAAATACAGCCACATACCAGTGCCAGGAAATACAGCCACATACCAGTGCCAGGAAATACAGCCACATACCAGTGCCAGGAAATACAGCCACATACCAGTGCCAGGAAATACAGCCACATACCAGTGACAGGAAATACAGCCACATACCAGTGACAGGAAATACAGCCACATACCAGTGCCAGGAAAAAGGGATTTTATTAAAACTTACCGCAAAATCCTTTTCTCCGAGTTCACTGACAGACGCAGCTCTCCATTACGTGTGGGGTTTATGCTGGTCTCACTAGGAGTTAACTAGGCAGGGAAAAGAAACAGCTGGCCCCTCCCATGGGAGCCGTCCTCTCTTCCCACATAAACCCCCTCATAGCATTAGCTCTTCAGTTCGTATACAAGCCGTACAAGAACAGAGCACAGAGGGGTGGGTGCTGCGTCTGTCAGTGAACTCGGAGAAAAGGATTTTACGGTAAGTTTTTATAAAATCCCTTTTTCTCCTATCGTTCACTGACAGACGCAGCTCTCCATTACGTGTGGGGATGTCCCAAAGCTGTGTCAAAAAGAGGGGTGCTAACAACAGTACCCAACTGAACCTCTAAGGAGGTGCCAGACGCGCCTACACTGCCGCCTGCAAAATTTTGCGGCCAAAAGCAGCATCCGAAGATGAAAGCACAGCAACCTATAAAACTTAGTGAAAGTGTGAACCTAGGCTCAAGTGGCCGCCTTGCACACCTGCGACACCGAGACCTGTTGCCTGCGAAACTAGGAAGTGCTAACAGCCCGGGTAGAATGAGCCGTGACCGGAAAAGGGGGAACCTTGCCCCGAACGGAATAGGCATGGGTCACGGACTGTCTGATCCAATGAGAAATCGTAGCCAACGAGGTCGCCAACCCTGTGTGCGGACCCTCTGACAGCCAAACAAGGCATCAGCTTTTTTAAAAGAAGCTGTGGCAGCCAAGTACACTCGTAAGGCCCTCACTATGTCCAAAGTATGCAACTCAATCTCTTTTGAGTGTGACGGACGAGGGCACAATGAAGGAAGGACAATATCTTCATTAATGTGAAAGGAAGAAACCACCTTCGGAAGGAATGAAGGGGAGGGTCGCAAGACCGCCTTGTCCCTATGTAGGACCAGGTAGGGAGACTTGCACGATAGTGCTGCAAATGCAGACACCGTCTGGCTGGCAACTAAAAAGGCCACCTTCTGCGACAGCAATTGTAAGGAAATCTCCCTGATATTCCCATATGGCGGTTTCTGAAGTACAGAAAGCACCAAATCCAGATCCAACGGAGCCATCGGAGCCTTCACCCGAGGCACCACATGTCGCACACCTTGTACAAAGGTACAAATCAACAAGTGCGAAGCCAAGGTCTCTGAAAAAGAATTGCCAGAGCCGATATCTGGCCCTTGAGTGTGCTCAAAGCCAGGTTTTTTGTTCAGGCATTGCTGCAAAAAAGTCAGGACCCTGGACACGACATCAGAGCGAGGGTTATGACCCTCCGCCTCGCACCAAGCTATATAAGCCTTCCAGGTGCGGTGATAAATCTTGTGGGAAGTACACTTGCAAGCCTACCACTACGTAGGGATCACCGAGTCAGCGACTCCCGTCTCTTCGCACCTGGGACTCAATAGCCAAGCTGTCAAAACCAGCGAGGGTAAAGCAGGGGTGCAAGATGGGCCCCTGAGACAGAAGGTCGTCTCGCAGCAGGAGCCGCCAAGGGGTGTCTGCCACCATGTGCACCACGTCGGCGTACCAAGTGCACCGAGGCCCATCTGGAGCCACCAGGATTATTGGTATCCCCTCCGCCACTATCCTGCGTATCAGTCGCGGAGACAGTTTTATCGGAGGGAAAGCATACAGAAGGCGGTAATGGCCCCAGGGGGCCACCAGAGCGTCCGTGGCCACTGCCAACGGATCCTTTGTTCTGGACACAAAGGTCTCCACCTTGTGATTGAATTGAGACGCCATGAGATCCACGTCTGGCGTCCCCCATTCGCGGCAAATCTGATTGAACACCTCCGGGTGAAGAGACTACTCTCCCTGGTCCAGCGTCTGGCGACTGAGAAAGTCCGCCTGCCAGTTCTCCACACCGGGAATGTAAATGGCAGAGATTGCCGGAACGTGACGTTCCACCCAACGTAGTATCAGAGCTGCCTCCGCCGCAGCTGCTGGACTACTTGTGCCGCCCTGATGGTTCCCATATGCCACTGCTGTGGCATTGTCCGATTGATTTCGAACCGGACGACCCTGCAATCTCACCCAGTGAAAAAAAGGCACAATCTGAGTGCTCTCAGCTCCAGGACCATGATGGGGAGGCGAGCCTCCTGCGCCGACCAACGGCCCTGGGCAGACAGCTGCCCCAGGATCCCTCCCTAGCCTGAAAAACTGGCATCCGTGTTGATGATCACCCACTGAACGGGCAGGAATGACTTCCCGAGTCAGGGTCGAGCCCCGAAGCCACCAAGCCAGAGACGCCCTGGTCTGGGAGCTCAGACGGATCCGAAAGTCCAAGGACCGAGGGGACCTGTCCCACCGAGCCAGAATTGCTCGCTGAAGGAGACGAGCGTGACTCTGGGCGAAATGCCTGGAACGACGAGACCATGAGCCCTAGCACCCGCATACAGAACCTGCCGACTGCAGAGACAGCAACTTTGCTGGAGGGAGGAACACCTTTGCCTGTTCTGTCTCCAGAATTAGACCCAGATACTCAAGGCGACGGGATGGAGAGACCGACGACTTCTGCAGGTTGAGTAACCAACCGAAGTCCTGCAGCGATGTCATAGTCTCACATTCTCCTCCAGAACCGAAGCGGACTCCGCTCGCAGGAGCAGGTCGTCCAGGTGGGCTACCACCGCAATGCCTCTCTGTCGGAGCAACGCCAACAGCGGGGCTAGCAGTTTTGTGAAAACTCGAGGTGCTGAGGCCAGGCCGAAGGGGAGTGCCACAAATTGAAAAATGGAGGTCTCCCCTGCAAAGCGCAGGAAGCTCTGATGCCGTGGACGAATGGGTACATGGAGGTACGCATCCCTGATGTCCAGGGATGCCCAAAATTCCCCCTGATGAAGGGCGGCCACGACCGAGCGGATAGATTCCAACCGGAATATCCGCGCCCTGACATACCGGTTCAGGGCCTTCAGGTCCAGTACTGGCCTAACCCTCTCCCCCCCCCCCCATTTTCGGGAACCACGAATAGATTTGAGTAGAAACCTCGAAACCTCTCTTCTGGAGGCACTGGCATGATCACCCCCTGGACCGAAAGTGCTTGGACAGCCCCAAAAAGAGCCTCCCGGCGGTCCTGTGGGAGCCCTAAGTTTGATGGGAAGAACCTGCCTGGGGGTAGAGTGTTGAACTCTATCCTGTACCCGGTGGACACCACTTCCCGGACCAACAATCGGGAATGTGGGCCAGCCACCGGCCTGCGAATCCCAGAAGACGATCCCCCACCCAATTCCTAGTGGGGGCAACCCATCAGGCTGAGGAGGACTTGTCCTCCGCTTTTTTGGTTCCGCGCTGCCACTGCTGGTACCCGGCCCCTGCAGCGACCTTACCGTGTCTACGGCGAAACTCACGCCTCCAGGCTCTGGGAAGAAGGGCACTTATCTCCTGTGAAATCATTAATGATCTCACCCAGCCGTGGACCGAATAGACATCCACCCTGAAAGGAAAGGTCTGTGGAAGCATGGTCACCAGACCAAAAACGCAACCAGAGTACCCGTCTGAAGATACAGCAACGCTGCTACCCTGGATCACATAGGCAGTAAATCAACGGCCGCATCACCAAGGTACTTGCGACCTCGAAGCAAATACAGCCCTCTGTGGCGTATCCAGCAGGCGGCCGCAGTCCAGAATATTCTGGAGCTCCGCCATACGCTCAGACAGATATCGCGCCGCCATGGCGGACATCAGGGCTGGCCGGAAGAGCGACTTTAACAGCGCCTCTGTCTTTTGTCAGCGGGGCCCTTGAAGGCAGGAACCCCTTCCAGAGGAATGGTCATCGCCTTATTAAGGCAAGCTATCGGAGGGACACCAAGGTGACTCCCATTTTTTTTTTTAAAAGCTTTCCTCAAGGGATAGCGAGCAGCGAACCGTTTGGACCTATGTCCCTTGGAGTGTGGGAGGAAACCGGAGCACCGGGAGTCAACCCACGCATGCACAGGGAGGACATGATAACCTCAGGCTAATGCCAGCAAGCATTATGCTGCCAGACGCAAGTGCTACCCACTACACCACTGTGCTGCGCTAAAAGAATTCTGCGGACGCTGCCATTTACAATAAACAAGGCGATCAGGAAATTGATCATGTGGGTAAGCCTTGGGTGCCCTAGGGGGCCTGGAGGAACACACACACATGCGCAGAAATCAGCGATTCGCCATCCTGGCTCTGTCGCATCGTAGTGCGATACCAATTATAATGGCGAAGCTGCCGTCCCCTGATCCTCTTCTCCGTCCGAGGGACCTTCCGGATCAAAATTCTCCCTTGAATAGCAAGGAGGGGGGGGGGGGGGACGCTTCTTGGGGGGCCTGTTGGTGACATCTGCCCTGGGAAGAATTCACTAAAGACCGCCACAGCTGGTCCTGAAAAGCTCTTTGCGCAGATTGTGCCGCCGCTGATTGCTCCTAGCATGTTTAGCTCCCTTAGTAACACATAGATGCATACTAAAAATTAAAGGCACCCCCACACAGCCGCACACCACCGCCCCACAGTGCACCAGGGTACCCAGGAGGACTGCACCCGCCGCTACCAGCACCCACAGGAGAGCCCAGCTATACTTGCTGTTTGCTGCCATAACCCTGAGGATCGTCAGAGAGCTGCGCTGTCAGAAGCACACCGTTCCAAAGTGAAAGTAAAAACTGCAGACACGTTTTTTGCATAAGCAGGGATTCCAATATGGCCGCCGTTGACCACTAGAGGCTGAAAAACACCTGCAGGGAACGTGCAGTACCGCAAATGGGCGCTCTGAGCGCTAGAGGGAAAGCCCCATAGGCCCAATAATCTGCGGCTACGGCAAAATGGAGGCGGTCCGCCGCAAAATGGCAGCCGATCGCCGCATGGCGGCGAAAAACGACCGAACGGCGCTAGACGATCGGGTGCGGTGCGGGGGGGGAAGGGGGGTGTGAAGGGGGTGAACAGGAGCTCCACGCGCCCCTACAGGCGGCTACCCAGCAAAAAGAATTTTTTTTGTTTGTTTTTGGGTCGTCGGTCCCCCCTTTCCGCCCCTAAAAAGGGGGGAAGGAAGGAACTCTCACTCACCACTCCGGACGACGCCATGGGTAGCCACCCAGTCACAGACCTTCCGCCCCTGCTTGGGCGGTATGCTGCAGGCCAGAAAGTCGCCCTTCCCGAATCGCATCCGGGGCTGGGCGTAAGGGGGGGGATCACCCCAGGCCGCCCGCACGGAACGGGCACGATGCGGCGGGTCCCCATACGGCGGGACTGGCTCGCATCGGTCGGCCAGGCCGGGGGAAAGTACAGAGCCCATGGACTCTCTATGCCCCGACCGGCTTCTTGGTAGCAGATCAATTGCTTGATAGAAGACAAATAAAAGTAAAAGAAGAATAAAAAACGGTCACAAACAGGACCACAATTCCCCTGAAGGGAAGCCAGGTCAACTCCTTGCAAACTAGGCATTGAAACTGAAGAGCTATGCTATGAGGGGGTTTATGTGGGAAGAGAGGACGGCCCCCATGGGAGGGGCCAGCTGTTTCTTTTCCCTGCCTAGTTAATTCCTAGTGAGACCAGCATAAACCCCACACGTAATGGAGAGCTGCGTCTGTCAGTGAACGATAGGAGAAATACAGCCACATACCAGTGCCAGGAAATACAGCTTTACCTGTGTCGATGAAATGCAGCACACATGGAGATTTCCCGGCCCCCGTTGCGCTGTGATGATGTCATCACACGTGTGCCTGTCAATCAGATAGAAGACAGAGCAGCCCAGGCGGCTGCAGTACTCCATTTTGCCACTGGAGCTGCTCTGCCTTCTCATTGTGTCTGAATGACACAGCGGCGCTCCTGAGTGTCCGGGAGCCCGCAGTCTAATGCGAGCTCCCGGTGCCGACGGGAGGGGGGGGGGGGGCGGATATCGGCCTCATTTACATGACAATCGGCCGATGCCGATTAATCAAAAAACGGCAAATATCGGCCCAATATATCGGTCGACCCCTAGTCTTATCCCCTTCCCTCCTTTTTGTGCTTCTACTAAATACTGAGCAAATGGTCTGAATACTTAGGACTATGCGATATTTCAGTTTTCCTTTTTTAATAAATCTGCAAAAATGTCAACAATTCTGTGTTTTTCTGTCAATATGGGGTGCTGTGTGTACATTAATGAGGGAAAAAAATTAACTTAAATGATTTTAGCAAATGGTTGCAATATAACAAAGTGAAAAATTGAAGGGGGTCTGAATACTTTCCGTACCCACTGTATATTTGGAAGGGAGGGAGCCCCTCTTGAAGACACTGTCATATTGCCCTGAATGTTGGTGAGAATAGCACCAATGGGAAAAAAAATATTTTATCATAGCTAAGTAGAGCTGCACGATTAATCGTATTAAAATCGCGATCTCGATCCACACCCCCCCCCCCCC
>BLSH010440459.1:591698-607155 GCA_018402905.1 Glandirana rugosa
CACGAGAGTGTAAAACTTACTGTTAATGAGTCAGTACGTTGTAACATGGGTATACTTTAAACGCAGGAAAAAAAGTGTGTTTATCTCGAAAGAAAACCACCATAAATTAGTGGCAACCCAAAAAATAAAAAACGCGATATTAAATTTTTTCTGGCTTTTAAAACATTTTTTTTATTAAAAAGAAACAAAGACAATATTTTAAAACGTTTAATCATTAAAAAGAAGTACTTACAACCGGTTTTAAATATGACGATATATAGAAACCATTTTTTTTTTGTTTAACCACATATAATAAACCAGAATGTGATCAATATTCAGTGATTGGCACCATAACTTGTAGACTCTATAACTTTCACAAAGACCAAATAATATACACCAATTTGTTTTTTTTTTACCAAAGATATATAGCAGTATAAATTTTGGCCAACATTCATGAAGAAAAATTACTAATTTGCAAAATTTTATAACAGAAACAAAGAAAAATTATTTTTTTTACAAAATTTTCGGTCTTTTTTAAATTATAGCGCAAAAAATAAAAAACCCAACGGTGATTAAATACCACCAAAAGAAAGCTCTATTTGTGTGAAAAAAAGGACGCAAATTTCATATGGGTACAATGTTGCATGACTGAGTAATTGTCATTCAAAATGTGAGAGCACTGAAAGCTGAAAATTGGTCTGGTTAGGAAGGGGGTTTAAGTGCCCAGTGGTTAAGTGGTTAAGGTCATCACAAAGTACAAGGGGGCACTCTTTATGTCTAGAGGAAAAAAGATTTAATCTCCAAATACAGTTAGAGCTGTGAAAATGTGGAATTGACTCCCCCCAGAGGTGGTTTTTGCCAGCACGGTAGATTGCTTTATAAAAGGCCTGGATTCTTTCCTTAACCACTTACCAACCGGAAGGTTTTGCAGCTTTAGGACCAGAGCACTTTTTGCGATTCGGCGCTGTGTCGCTTTGACTGACAATTGCGCGGTCGTGCGATGTTGTACCCAAACAAAATTTGCGTCCTTTTTTTCCCACAAATAGAGCTTTCTTTTGGTGGTATTTGATCGCCTCTGCGTCATTTCTTATCGCCGCTATAAACAAAAGAAGAGCGACCATTTTGCAAAAAAACCCAAATTTCTTACTTTTTGCTAAAATTCAAATCCAAAAAAAAAATATAAAAAAACATTTTTTTTCACCGTTTTTGGCCGAATTATATAATTCCTCATATTTGCGCTAAAAAAAATTGCAAAAGTGGCCGCGTTTACGGATGGTGAGAATTCATTTCTGGGGTTTTTTTATTTTTTTATTTTTTACTAGTAATGGCTGCGATCTGCGATTTTTAGCGGTAATGCGATATTGGGGGGGGACATGTCGGACCATTTTGACACTTTTTGGGGACCAATGACATTTATTCAGCGATCAGAAACGTAAATGTCCACTGATTACTGTATAAATGTCATTGGCAGGGAAGGGGTTAACCTGCAGGGGGAGAGCTAGGGGTTAATAGTGTTCCCTGGGTGTGTTCTTACTCTGGGGGGGTTGGGCTAACATGGGCATGAGAGATCTAACTGATCCCAGTGACAGGGATCAGTAGATCTCTCATGCCCCACTGACAGGGCGGGGAACCGCCGTGTTTACATCGGCGGTTCCCCTTTCTTTTCCCTTTAGCCGCTCATCGCGGCTCGCCGGCGGACACCGGGTCCGCCCGAGCCGCGGGCACACTCCCCAGGAGTGCGGCGGGGGCGCGCGTGCGCGCTGCCGGCGCGCGCGCGCCCCCTGGTGGCCAAATGCGAATCGCCGCTTATTTACGGCGATTCGCGCAGGGCTCCCCGACTGCCGCCGTGAAAAGACGGCGCGCGGTCGGGAAGCAGTTAAAAGGTTATCTACTCAAAAGATAAAACTACAATTTTACCACTTTACAAAACTTTGATTCGGCCACATCTTGAGTATGCCATCCAATTTTGATCACCAATCCTCAGAAAGCATATGCTGGAACTGGAGAGAGTCCAGAGAGGGGCAACAAAGCTAATAAGGGGGCTGGAGGACCTCAGCTGTGAGGAACAAATACAAGCATTAAACTTGTTCTCTTTGGAGAAGAGATGCTTAAAGAAGAACTCCTGTTCTTGTTGCTGATCTCCTACCTTCAGCAACTATGCCATCCATCTTCTGCTGAGCTCTGTATTTCCTCTGTAGTAGCCTGCTGAACTTGCTGAAAAAATGTTACTGCCCTGTGGCTTTCTGTTTGTAAAACCGCTGGCGGCTATCCCTCCTGTACTCCCAGCCAACGGTCTTGTAACTGCCTACTTGTAGTTCTCTAGAATCAAGCAGAGACTCTCATTTCCGCCTGCTAGGCTGTAGTGGGCAGAGGGGGTCTCACAGCCCCTGATCTGTGCCACCCATGGAGGTAGGTGTCCTCCTCCTCTGCTCCCTCCTTCTCTCTGCCAGCACCGCCCCGTCCCCCCATTGTCGCCATTGCCCGCCCGCCGTCTCTCTCCAGGCGGGAGGGTTACCAGAGATCAGTCACATTGCAGAGCGGAGATCTCGGGCTGACAGGTGCTCACCATAATATCCCGCCTCCCAGACGGCATTATACTAGCCATGCACCAGGAGGCAGGAAGATACTGCGAGCGGTGTTTTCACATACAACACCTGTCAGCCCAAGATCTCCGCTCTGCAATGCAGGTGATCTCTGGTAACTCTTCCGCTCTCTGCACTAATGGGCACTGATAAGCTGCACTGGTGAGACCGCACTAATGGGCACTGATAAGCTGCACTGGTGAGACCGCACTAATGGGCACTGATAAGCTGCACCGGTTGGCACTGGTGATACTGCACTGATGGGCACTGATAAGCTGCACTGGTTGGCACTGGTGAGACCACACTAATGGGCACTGATAACCTGCACTGGCGGCACTGGTGACACCGCACTGATGGGCACAGATGAGCTGCACTGATGAGACCACAGTAATGGGCACTGATAAACGGCACTGATGAGGCTGCACTGATGGGCTCTGATAATCTGCACTGGTGAGACCGCACTGATGGGCACTGATAAGCTGCACTGGTGGCCACTGATGAGACCGCACTGAAAAACTGCACTGAGGCAGCACTGATAAACTGCACTAATGGGCATTAAGGCTGCACTTATGGGCACTGATAAGCTGCACTGGTGAGGCTGCATTGATAAGCAGTGGACACCGTCCACTGCTTTACTGACACCGTCTACTGCCAAATATCTGTAGGAGGGGTTTCCACCATCCCTGCAAAGTTTTCAGTCATTTTTATGTCTTATTTTCAGTGTGATGTGTATTATATGTGAAATTTCATATCACAGTGGCCAGTATTGTGGTAATATTGAAGTTTATTGAGATTTCCATACATTAGAGTGTTCCACCATTATTGTGTTATTGATTAGTAAGTTAACGCTGCACTTTTTTGTTTTTTTCTTATGTGGACATTTACTTGTCCGGCTCTTTCTGTATTGAGGCTGGGGATGTTCTCATACACCATATAAGCACTGATTGCTGTTAGAAAGATCTCAGTGTGCATAATATATCATTATGGGATGTGTGTACAGTTCAGTAATGATTACAGAAAGCATGTAAGGACAATATGTTTATCTCCTGTTGTGTCCGGAGGGGAGAGAACATGTGTTTTGCATTTATAAGGCTATAACTTATCCTGCCCTGCTGTGTGTGACTGGTTAGTAGGCCTGGCTGCAGAATGAGGGGTGTGATTTATGTTGAAGTGGGCTTGTTCACATTTACATGTACAGGCCTAGTGTACCTCCCACATCCATTGCAATATGCAGTGCATGATGGGAAATGTAGTTTGAGGATCGTGTAAAGAGAGAGAAGAGGATATGATTCAATCATTGTTCTAACAGAGCCTCCCTGGCAGAATACATGATGCATTTTTTGAATTGCAGAGCTGACTTCCTGAAAATTCAATTTGTATTTTCTCTTCAATGGTAAGTAATTTCACAAATGTAATAACTGTTTAGTGTTTCGTGTAGGGGGTGTACTAATGGGGAATTTGTTTGCAGATTCCAGAGTTCTGCTTTAAAGTTTATCTAAAGGCAAAACTTTATTTTCATTTTGGGCAGAGTGTGGAAGGATTAGAACACCTATTAGGTTTCTATTGCAGTCTGTGCCCCGGTTAGGGGGATTCACCCTCTCTATACAGTATGTTCTATTTACTATTATCAGTGAAAGTTAAAAGAAAATTCCAAATTTTGGACTGTCCCCAGAAAAGGGACCAGGGGGTCTCCAATGGATTCCCTTAAAATGGTTGTTAAGCCACTTGTAAAAAAATGCTCCCATCCCCTCTGTATTACAATACATTCCCCTGTGTCTGTGTTATAACATAAATATGCTTATCTGTACTGATAACACAGCTTCTTCCTATGATCAGCTGTCGTTTTTCTCCTCTCTGAGAGTTCTTGAGGGTGGGGCCAAGCACTGCTGCTGACATCAGCTGGAGAGTAGAGGAGAGAGAGCCTTGTGTATTAAGCCGGTGTGCTAGCTATATAGATAAGCATATTTATGATATAACACAGACACAGGGGAATTTCTTGTTCTAATACAGAGATGGGAGCTTTAAGGTCTCATGCACACAGGGCATGTTTGGATGTTTTTACAGCACCTGTTTTTAGCTTCAGACATTTTTTCCTACAATCAATAAACTCCCGATCATGTTATCTTATGTGTCCATGCACACATAGGCTGTTATCAACTTTTTTTGGCTGGGGCGTTTTTTGGCTGTAAAAAAAAACCCGAGACTAGTGGGTTCTGAGAGGAAATTTTCAGCTGTAAAAACGCTCAAATGGCCAAAAACACGCAAAAATGCTGATAAACACTCAAAAACCGTGGCTTTTTAACATCTTTGATCCCATTGAAAAAAAAAAAACGCTAAAAAACGCTAACACTAAAAAACACTCAAAACTGCTAATGTAAAAACACTCAAAAACAATACTGCTGTTTTTATAACATTTTTTAACCACTTGCTTACTGGGCACTTAACCCCCCCCCAGACCAATTTTCGGCTTGCAGCGCTGTCGCATTTTGAATGACAATTGTGCGGTCGTGCGACATTGTACCCAAGCAAAATTGACGTCCTTTTTTCCCCACAAATAGAGATTTCTTTTGGTGGTATTTGATTACCTCTGCGGTTTTTATTTTTTTGCGCTATAAACAAACAAAGAGCGACGATTTTGAAAAAAGAACAATATTTTTTACTTTTTGCTATAATAAATATCCAAAAATAAAATATATATATAAAAAAATATTCATTGGGTTTGGCCCATATACATTCTTCTACATATTTTTGGTAAAAAAAAAAAACCTCAATCTGCGTTTGATTGGTTTGCGCAAAAGTTATCGCGTCTACAAACTATGGAAATTGATTTATGGTGTTTTTATTATTATTATTTTTTTACTAGTAATGGCGGCGATCTGCGATTTTTATCGGAACTGCAATATTTGGGGTTAACTGTGTTCCCTGGGTGTGTTCTAACTGTGTGGGGGATGGGCTGGCAGGGACATAACAGATCTAACTGATCCCAGTGACAGGGATCAGTAGATCTGTCATGTCCCCTGTAACAGAACGGAGAACCGCCGTGTTTACATCGGCGGTTCCCCGTTCTTCAGCTCTGACAGGCGATCGCCTGTGAGTGCGCGCCGGGAGTGTGCAAAGGGGGCGGACGTCCATAGATGTCCACCCGGCAATTGAGATCCGCGCTGTAGCCTTCTTTCGGCTATAGCGCGGATCTGAAGTTGTTAAATGTCCTGTGTGCATGAGGCCTTAAAGTTAATTATGAGAGAAGAGCAGAGAGGAGAGAGGCTATGTGTTAACAGGAGGGGGGGGGGTGAAGATAGGCACAGGAGAATAGGAGAGCTGCAAGTGACACAGACACACACAGACCACGGTCTCACAGGATCAGCTACATAATAATCAGAGTCTGCACTTAGGGGGGAGTCAGGACCTGGCATTATCAAACAGATATTCTAGGAGATACCGAGGGATAATTTAAAAATCAAAAGCACTATGCTGCTAATTGCACATTAAAGAGACAGGAGCAGCATTTTTTTTTTTGGGTTAACAAACGCTTTAATTTGCTGGGATTTTCACTCACTTTCTTTTTTGGCTATGGGACTGGAAGTGAAGGTAAATCTCCCCAATGGGACACAGATGGCAAAAAAAACAGGAGTTACAATCCTCCCTTACTCTATCCAAAATGAAAAAATAAAAGTTTTGCCTTTAGTTCTACTTTAAGAGGAGATATAATCACAGTATACAAATATCTCCATGGTGATTTTAGCATAGGGAGAAAACTATTCAATCTCAGGTCAATTAAGAGGACACACAGCCACTCAATGAAGTTGGCTGAGAAGCATTTATAGCCTAAACTGCATAAGGGTTTTTTATACTGTCAGAATGCTAAGGATGTGGAGCTCCCTTCCATAGTTGGTGGTGGCAGCAGATAGTGTCAATAAATGTAAAAAACGTTTAGATGGGCATCTTAGTGAACACTATATACAGGGATATGGGAAATGATAGTGACATAAACACCCACACAGGTTGAACTGGATGGACTATTGTCTTTATTTAATCTTACTAACTATATAAATATATGTAACTATATGGTACATGGACAAACAAAGATCTATTTTTTTAATTTAATTAAGATCATGTTGCAGCAATTCATGGAAAAGGTTCTACATACTACATTTTTGGCATTTTTGGTGAATTCCTTGGTGTGGTTTCCTTCTAGCAAAATTAATTGAACTTTTAAAAATGGTTGCCATTAATGACCTCCATCTAAAATGCTAAATTGGTCCCAGGTATAATGATTTAAGTCACTCATTTAGTTTGTTTTCTGTTTTGTTTTTTGTTATCATACATGCTCTTATGACTCATGTGGTAATCTTCTGGAAGCTTTCAATATGTTTTCTACTTTTGGTCTCCTTATTTTATTATATAATTACTAATATATTGTAAATAACTAAGAGAAAGAGTAGAGGTACATTTTGCTGTTGCCCATAGCACCCAGCTTTCACCTGTCATTTCAGTAATATCATTGTTGGGATTGAGATAGGAAGTTGAAACCCCAAGTGATTGTATGCCATTCATTCCCCTGGTATCCCAGGTGTTCGTTCTGCAATTCTTCTATGAAATATGCAGTTCTCAAAACAATGCTTTTCAATGCTGGTACCCTGGGAAATCTGGAAATAGATATGCTTACAAGTTCTGAGTGCTTTTGCCATCTGCTGCACGCCACTACTTACTAGCATTACAAAGTTTACTGTAAAGTTTGCAATGCATCCAAGATTGGTACATGTAGTCCTGGAAATTTTCAGTCTGAATTATTAAAGAGCAATGAAAGGCAATAAATGAATTGTCAAAAAATAGTGCGCTATCCCTTTAAATATACATCCAAAAGTGGATAAAGTGTTGAAATATAAACCATACCTACAAAACCCTCTCTGATGATTTACAACGATGGGCTAAAAATCCCCCGTCATGGTTTGGCAGGCTGTACTCACTCAAAATGAATGTGTTGCCAAGACTGTTATATGTCTTTCGTACACTCCCAGTGTCTTTAAATATGTCTGATTTAAAGAAATTTCAACAAAAACTGTTAACGTATGTTTGGGGAGGCAAGGGGCCCAGTTTATGCTCCTTAGGGTAAGGGGAGGGTTAAGAGCTCCAGATCTGCTTAGATACATTCAGGCTACCCATCTGTCCCCATTGATTACTATGTGGAACATAAGGGGTTAATCCTCTGCTGTTTGATCTTGTGTTCTCTGATCCTCCACTTCTTCCACTGTCCTCAATCCATCTCATGATAGTACAGAGCTGAGTTTGGTGTGTATTGCTAGAGAGTTTTTTCTTTCTTGGGAGAGTGCATGTGATCTGCACAGGGCCAATCAGCACTGTCCAGACAGAGAGTCAGGGGTCCTGCATCCTGGACAATCATGGGAAAATGAAAATTCCTCCTACAAGTTTTAACCAGACACTGAAAGAAATCACAAGACTGCTCTAACTGCTGATGAAAAAAGGTATTTAGCAGTTCATACTTACTAAAATAATTGCATTTTCGTGTTCTGTGCACTGTGGGAGACCAGATATAGTGAGTGCAAGGTCCAGGTTTAGAAACACTTTAAAATCTTCATTATGCTATTCAAAAAATTTTGAAATTATGAATGATTTCATTTAATTTTGGCCCACGACTGGTTAGCAAATCTTTTAAGTGGCCCTTACTCTGCTTCTCAAAAGGTTGAGCACCCTTGTTTTACAGTACGGGGGAGATAGTAAAAAGAAAGATGTCTACTTCAATCATTTAGAGCAGTTATTTCAGAGTAAAGTATTACATCTTTACAACATGCTAATCAAAATGTTACATTTTAAACACATTGTAGATTTAATTTACAATAAGAATGTAGTTACTGTGCCAAAAATGCCTGCAATGTAGCCTTTCCTCCTACTAGTACAAGTGACGTTTATCTGTCCCATTTACATGCCACTGCTGCACTACAAGTATGCAAAGACACAGACATTAAATCCCACTGTAGCACAATGTGGTCTTTCAGAGGATGCATATTTTCAGTCTGTCCCTACTTCATACTGTTTTTCAAGGATATCAATCCTAAGAGGGGATTTGAAATTTACAAAGCTTGAGCACAATGCCTGGAAAGTTTTGGAAGACAGTGGCGGTGGCTGTGGTAAGCAGGTATTTCATATGATACACTTATTATAAATATATATACACTTAATGGTAAATCAAACTTCTAATGTAGCTTTTGTAGTATTCATACAGGGCAGTACATTAAGGCTGCAGTCACACAGGGGTGACCCGACTTGAGCGCAGCTTTGCTAGGCGATTTCAGCGCGACTTCAGGTGACTTACAACACGACTTTTCCAGGCGACTTTTCCTGTGAAAGGGAGGGAGGGGGCTGCCCAAACTAAATTCTGTTCTTTAAAACTACAAAGTCATTTGTATTTAGATGGGGGATCTTGGAGGTGACTTCTATTCAATTCTATGGACACAAGTTGGACAGAATCGTCTCCAAGTAGTACAGGAACCTTTTCTGTAGTTGCCTTGAAGTCGGAGCGACACTTCAGTAGTGTATATTAAGACGGCTCCCATTCACTTCAATGGAATTTCAGATGACAAGCGATGTGGGGCGACTTGAGACAACTCAAGTCGGATCGCAAGTCGCCCCTGTGTGAATGGGCACTAAGATTAAAAATCAAACCACTTGTGTGAAAAAAGTCAGATGAAAGTAGCAATTGATTTGTGTAATAGTTTCAGGCCAGAGATTTCACAGTCGCTCAGTAGGACCTGCTTCAGTACCCTGGAAGTAGTATGTTAAACTCCTCAGACAGCTGTGGATTTGTAATATCTTTACTTAATTTGTTATATTGTATATTGTTTTGTCGACAACATCTGTGGTGAAAAATACTATAAAAGGAGACTGCTATGAGCATTGCAAACCACATGTATTCTGCAAAGAGGAAACAATGCTGATTTCCTGCTGAACAGACTGTGTCACATTGAGATCATAGACCTGCAATTAAAGCCTGAATAAAGACAAGGCAATACAATTATGCTATAAGTACTACCAGGATAGCTTGGATATTTCTGTGCATACATTAGAAAGGATAATTATAAGGCTGTAAGATACTCTGAATTTTATATAGTACATCTCTGAATGTCCTTGAATATTTCCTAGGTAGGCAGGTTATTTTTTCCTTAATGGTAGCTGCATTTTATTTACAATTTACTACCATGGTTTTGCTAATGTGTGCATTTGCATGTACTGCATGTGGCCAGCTTTAAATTAAACAGTGAATTTAACTTTTTTTTTTTATCCAGAATAAAAGCTTTATTGAGAGAAGCATAAAATAACATAGTCAGACAGTTCATTTTACTCTTTGTACATATAACCATCAGTGCCCGTGGAGACATGTTTACATAGTATGCAGCCTTGAATACAACAACGTTAATTTTGGGCATCTCTATAGTAAATTGAACTTTAACATAGCATTAAACTACATCTGAGCAACACAAACCAAAAATGCTATTTGATTAATTTATAGTATTCAAGGCAAGTCACCCATCCATCCATGTCTCTATGCTTTATTTTGTTGAGAAATCACTTTGAAAAACACCCCCTACCATTTCTGTCAGAAGCCATCTTGAGTAAGGGCAGATGATTCATATAGCATTTACTTCCTGGAATCCATCTATCCTTAGTTCAGGCATGCATGTAGGAAGGTGTGCTTAGCTGAGAAAACCACTCCTCCCCTCCTGAAGACTCTGGGATGTATGGCATCATTTGCCTAGGCCTGGAAACCAGGAAGCAGATAAAGAAATGTAAAACAAAGTTTAAAACACTTAAGTACAATATACTTTCCTATCTATTTACTAATGCTAGCTGTAAAATGATTAAAAACATTCCCTGGTGATTGAGAGATTGAAGTTCTGCTTTAAGAAACCTATGCAGGCCAAAGTGGTAATGTCTCTGCAAAGGGCATTCACTTACCCCCTTATACTTACCCAAAATGTTGCACTCCCATGACATATTGATTGAGGTGATGCAGAATAGAAATTATACAGCAAAGTTAAACAGTGCACAGCAATTTCAAAACTCCTCAAAAAGGACAAATGCAAGCTGCTTAGGCAGACCTTATCCAGATCAAATCCAATGTGGCAGTGGCTTACTGAGGAGGGTGCAATCCACACTCTGGGGGTATTGTGACCACATTCGTTTTTATTTCTTTTACATGGCACTGCAGTACCTAAGGTATTAGCACTATAGCACCGCTTTTCCCCTTTTGACAACTTCTGTTCAGAGCAGAGGGATGTTCTTCCTTGGCTCCAATCACATGACTCAGGCAAGGGGAAGATTCCCCATCATCGCAAAATGCCACTGCAAGTACGTTGGGGGGATTTGTTCTGAAAGGGGCGGGGCTTATGCTGGAAAAAGATTATACTGGGGAAGAAGGGAGTCGGTACTAAAGGGATAGTCTGGTGGGGGAAGCTGCACTGATGGAGGGGGGCTGCACTAAGGGTTAGGCTGGGAGGGCACTGTACTGCTACTTCCTCATTCTGTGGTGACTTGCCTAAAAGAGGTCAGGCCTCTGTAATGATGACATTGATGCTACCTGTCACTGTGATGACCCCTTTAGAATAGGCCAGGCCTCTGTGGTAATGGCACTGCTTCTCCCTGTTCATGTAATGACAAGTCTAAAAGATGTAAGGCCTCTGTAATAATGACACTGCTGCTCCCTGTTGCTATGATGTCTCCTCTAGAAGAGGTCAGGCCTCTGTGTTGATGACAATAATGCTGGTTGTTGCATTAGTGACACCTCTAGAAGAGGTTGCCTGTCTGTAATGATAATACTGCAACTTCCTTTTTCATTTTTGTTTATGGTTTGTTGGTGTTGGATAGGTGTTGTGTACATTAATGAACTTCATTTGTTTATACTCAGTCTGATTCCATTTTCCTTAAGACCCCTTTCACACAGGTGATTTTGCGCTAAAAATAGCGCCCTTAGGCCTCATACACACGGACGTTTTTTGACGCCGGCGTTTTCTGGCGTATTTTGCAGCTCTCCATGTTAGTCAATGGCCCCATAAAAATGTTGGCGTTTTTGAGCTGTAGATGGCGTCGGCGTTAGTGAGCTGAAAGTAGAACCCACGGCCATCGCATTCTGAGGCTGTAACGTTTTGGCATTTTTTGACGCCAACGCCGCAAAACGCCAACTAACGCCAACAAACGCCAACAAACGCCAACTAATATTGTACCGGCGTTTTCCGGTGTTTTTTGACGCCGACGTTTTTAGGCTGAAAAATAGCAGAGGGAAGAATTTTTTTTAAAAACGCCTATTGACGCCGACGCTCACTTACGCTCACTAACGCCGATGCATAACGCCGAAAAACGCCGATTTTTTTTCCTTGATGTCGGGCCCGACGTTTTGTTTATTTTTAAAGATACGCCCGTGTGTATGAGGCCTTATAGTGCCTGAAAAACACCCCCTATCCACCCCAGTGTGAAAGCCCTGAGTGCTTTCACACTGGGGCGGTGCACTTGCAGGACGTTACAAAAAGTCCTGCAAGCAGCATCTTTGGGGCGGTGCGGTGTATACACGCCCCTGTCATTAAAATCAATGGCAAACGCTTCCGAAGTAGCTGCACACTGCCTTGGAAGCGCGGCACGCCAGCACTTTTTAACGCCTTGTGGGGTGTTAAAAGTGCAGCGCTCCCACCTGCATAGCAGCGCCATAACGCCGCTATAACAGCGGAAAATCGCAGCTGAAATTAGCGGCGCTTTACCGCTACCGCCCCCCTGCCCCGGTGTGAAAGTGCCCTTAGTGTAGCCCGTTGATCTGGTCATCCATGCTACCCTTGGCTACCAGCATTCGGTATCCCTTACATAACACTGATGCAGATGAGCTGCACTTGGGAAATGGCGAAAGGTACATTTAGGTGGCGCATACCTTGTTCTGAATTAGCTTTGCTTGCCATATCTAATGGCCATGATGATTTCACTCCTCCCTTTAATATGCTTCAGTCTGAGCCTCTGGTATGGTTGCTGAAAAATTACAAAGTTCACTTCCTTGAGCACCACTCAGATTGTTTACAACGGGTTTTGGTAGGTTGTATTACTACTGTGCACTCTCTAGTCAGACAAGGTAAATGTACACTAAACTACATTATCCCCAATTTCAGCCAATTCAGCCCGGGTTCACACTGCTGCGGGATTTTATACGATTTCATATCCGCCTGTCAGTCTGACTTTGGGGGCGATTTCAGAGACATCTGTGACTTGTTCCTGCACAGATGTCTATTAAAATTGCACCTGAAGTCGCCAAAAGTAGTACAGAAACTGCTTTTGGGAATCGGTGCGGCGCCGCAATGTTGGCATCACACTGATTCGGATGTTGCCATTGCCTGCAATTGCCGCCGATTTGGCATGTGATTTGACATGTCAAATTGCATGCCAAATAGTACCAATGTGAACTTAAGCTTACACCAATTCAGCCCTACCTCTAGAAACAAAGAAACTCTTCCTTTGTTACCCACAGCTGCTACCAAGTACTTCATGCTTCCAACTTTTTATCACTATCCTGCTCCCACTAACGGAACCTTCCCTGCAATTAATTAATTGAAGGCTCTCTCTACTGCTACATTGCCCTTGGCAACCCCTCAGAAATCTTCCTTTGCAACTGCAATCTCTTTCCCTTCATGTCTCAGTACTGTCACTTCTCCTCCACCAGCAACACAATCTGCTTGGAGCCCTGCAATCACTCACAAGCTTCCAGTGTCCCAACCTAAAAAGAAAAAGGAGCTTTTCCAACCCATACAATTCTGACACTGGCTCCTCCTGCTGCAACCACAGTTCAGCCAAATCTCGTGCCAGTTCCTGGCTCCATGCCTTTAACTCCAATCCAGCCTGAGCTGGTGCCTACTACCCCAGTCAAAACTGTTAATGTGCCTGCTACTCCAGTCCAACCTGTGCCAACTATTCCAATCTAGCCTGTTCCAGTGATTGCTGTTCTAGCCTGTTCCAGTGATTGCTGTTCCATTCCAGCATGCCTCCATGTCTGCTGATCCAGTCCAGTCCACCTTCATGCCTGCTGATCTGGTCCAGTCCGCTAATTTGGTCCAGCCTGTCTTCATGCCTCTTCCTCTGGTCCAGCCTGCCTCCATAGCTCTCGTTCCAGTCCCCCCAATGTCAATCATGCCTGCCAAGTACATGCCAGCTGTTTTAGTCCTGCCTGGCACTGCATCAAATATGGGTCAGCTTACTCCTGACTCTGCCTTTTCATATTCAGGACTCTCAGTAGTCTGACTGTACTCTACTTTAATAATATCTGCTCAAACCTTTCTAGGATGTTCTATCCATCCTGACAGACTGACTCACACAAACACTGCTCAAAGCCAATATGCACCAAGCCCATGTTCCAGCATCCCAGCCTGACTCTACTGATCTGCTATCGAATTTGACTCCATTAATATGCCACCTGCTAGCCTAATGCCACTGATCCCGTCTACTGTCCAGTTTGATTCTATTGATCCTCTTCCTGCTATTCAACATGGTTTCACTGATCCTCTCTGCTGCCCAGCCTGTCTCTAATGGTCCAGAGCCTGTTGCCTAGTCCTGCCTCTGAAGGACCAGTGCCTGCTGCCCAGCTTGCCTCTGATGGTCTGGTGCCTGCTGCACAGCCTGCCTCTGACAGTCCATTTACTGCTGCCCAGCCTGCCTCTGATGGTTCTGAACCTGCTGCCCAGTCTGCTTGTGATGGTCCTGAGCCTGCTGCCCAGTCTGCCTGTGATGGTCCTGAGCCTGCTGCCCAGACTGCCTCTGATGGTCCTGGGCCTGCTACCCAGTCTGCCTCTGATGGTCCTGAGCCTGCTACCCAGCCTGCCTCTGATGGTCTGATGCCTGCTACCTAGCCTGCCTCTGATAGTTCGGCGCCTGCTGCCCAGCCTGCCTCTGATGGTCTGATTAAACACTATTTATAAAAGGAAGCTGCCAAATGTCCTTCCATTACTAAAATGCAGAGGACTTCTGCTACCTAGTGTCCTTCTGTTGCTAAAACTCAGACATCTTCTGCTGCTTAGTGTCTTTCTGTTGCTAGAACTCAGGTGTCTTCTGCTGCTTAGTGTCCTTCTGTTGCTAGAACTCAGGTGTCTCCTGCTGCTTAGTGTCCTTCTGTTGCTAGGATGCAAGCGGCTCTTGTACCCCAACAGTACTCCAAGAGTACAATTGCATTGTATGAATGTAAACAATAGCAAAAACGTTTACATACACACAGTGTAAAATGATTCATATGCAGGATACAGATTTTTCGATTTTGGTTTTACAGATCTGAATGCAGCGCAAGTTAACTAATCTTTACACAGCTGTGTGCCTGGGGCCATAGCAAATCATACACCTGCATTGAGATCCATAAAAAATATGAGTAAAACAATAATTTTTTGCAGCTGTCTGCATGAGCCCTTATGATGAGTTTGTTAGATAGAATAAGACTTTTTACAGCATTTGTTATATCGTGTTTAGAGTTGAGCGAACACCTGGAAGTTCGGGTTCTGCTGGTCCGTCCGAACCTCGGGACAAAGTCCGGGTCCGGGTCCGGACGGAACCCGAACGATCGCACGGACAACGAACCCCATTGAAATCAATGGGGACCCGAACTTTTAGGCACAAAAATGGCTGTAGGAAAGTCCTGGAAAGCCCCAGAGGGCTGCAAAAGGAAGTAAAATGGGGGTAAGGGTAGGGCAAGCACCCTACAAAAAAATGGGGACAGGGAAATAACTTTAAATATTTTTAAAAAAATAAAAACATAAAAAAAGCAAAAATGGAGGTGAATGTGGATCATCTTCAAACTGTGTCTGAAAAGTATTAATGAACGGTAGAAGCCATATAACTGTTCTAAAATCATCTTCAAACTAGGGCAAGTG
>BLSH010440459.1:611884-627550 GCA_018402905.1 Glandirana rugosa
TACAAAACCCAAAAAAAACGACTGAGATTTATGGACATTTACATAACTCCCCGTAAATCTCCGTCTTTTTTTCCGTTTACAGGAATTATCCCCGTAAAAACTACGGGTCACGCGTACTCTGGATTTTGACGATCCGTTTGCACCGTCCACTAACCCACCGTGCATTCTTAGTGCAGATCATCGCCCCACGTAATCACTACCCAAACTTATACCTCGGGGAGTCGTAATAGAACAATAATTATTTTGGATAGTATGTTTCTACATTGTGCTAATCACAACTCGCTTGGGCCTGACATTGCAAGCCCAGGCATGGCTTGAAATCCCACGAACCCGAACGATTTTTGAAATGTCCGGGTCCGGGTCCGTGCCACGGACACCCTAAAGTTCGGTACGGACCCGAACGTTACAGTCCGGGTTCGCTCAACACTAATCGTGTTACATCTTTGTATGATAGGTTTTATTAATAACAAGATAATGCTGAGGGGCTCCATATTCAAACCCATCACTAATGCACCCCGCTACTAGACGTGATTCTTACGTGCCACCCAATCACCTGCCACGTTTGCCTAGCAGTTTTAGGTCTCATGCGCACTGGGCATCAAAAATGCCCCTATTAAGGACATTTGCCTTTTTTTCTGCCTCTAAATGCCCCTCAATACATTTACAGGTATTTAGAGTCAGCAAAAAAAACCCAAAACATCACTCAGCGCAATCAGAAGGAGCGTTTGGACAGCAAAAACACCTGCCGCAACCAATCGCATCTAAACGCCAGCACTTGAGCGTTTATTAATTTCAATGGACAGAATAAATTAATATTCTAGCCAGTGGGATGAATGGATGCCCAAACGTTTGATGCACCTAAATGCGTTTCCAAATGCAGCTTTAGGTGCATTTTTTGTGCTACTTTTCTCCTGGCCCCTGTACTCTCTGTGTCTCGCAGTCCTAATGCCTGCACTCTGTGTGTTATGCACACCTGACCCTTGCATTCTGTGCATTATGCACTCATGACCCTTGCACTCTGTATGACGCATTCCTGACCCCTGGACTTTGTGTGTTATGCATCCCTGACCCCTGCACCCTGTTTTACGCTCTCCAGACCCCTGCACTCTGTGTTTTATGCACTCCAAACCCCTACCACTCTGCATGTCACACAATCATGACCCCTGCACTTTGTATTACACACTCCTGACCCATGCACTCTGTGCATTAAGCACTTCTGAGCCTTTCATACTGTGTGTTATGCACTCCAGATCCCTGCACTGTTACACATTCCTGACACCTGCTCTCTGTGCATTACGCACTTCTGAGTCTTGCACTCTGTGTGTTACACACTCCTGCACCCTGTGTGTTACACATTCCTGAGCCCTGTACGCTACACATTACACACTCCTCAGCCTTGCACTCTGTGGCTTATGCACTCCTAAACCCTGCACTCTGTGACGTACGCACTCCTGAGCCCTGCACACTATGACATACCCACTCTGGAGTCCATCACTATGCCTTACACACTCTTTAGCCATGTACTGTATGCGTTACGCACTCCTGAGCCCTGCAATCTGTGCATTATGCACTTCAGAACCCTGCACTGTTTGTGTTGTGCACTGCTGACCACTGCACTCCTTGTGTTACACACATTGCACTCTGTGTGTTATACAATCCGGACCATGACACTCTGTGTTACGCCCTGACCTCTGCACTCTGTGTGTTAGGAACTCTGCTTTTCAAGCCCTGTACTCTATGCATAGCTCCCAAATGTCCCTGATTTCGAGGGACTGTCTCTGATTTTGGAAAAAGTCCCTCTCTCCCTCTTTCCTCCTCATTTGTCCCTCATTTTAGTCTGATCTATATAGTTGTATGTTAAATTCAGTATTTATCTTTCAAGAAGTGTTTCCCAGTGCTAAACCTTTCATCCAATTTCTAAATTGCAGCATTTCTAAAGCCAGAATAAAGGAGCACTTGTGAGTTTAACTAATCTTTTTTCTTTTGCATAATTCTCCTTTAACCTTCCTGGCGATATTCCCGAGTGTGGCTCGGGGTTAATATTCTGTACCAAGAGCGGTAACCCCGAGCCACACTCGGGATTGCATCGCTGGATCAGGGCAGCGTTACTCACCTTGTCCCCTGGATCTAGCGATGTCCCCCCGATGTGTCCGCGGGCTGTGTGCTCTGCCCGATGCCTCTGTGTGCCGGGCTCCGTTCCCTGCGAGCGTTACATCGCACGGGGGTGGAGCCTGGCGGCAAATTCAAAAAGTGAAACACACAGTAAACATACAGTACACTGTAATCTGTAAGATTACATTACTGTATGAAATCATTTCACATCCTTTTTGTCCCTAGTGCTTTGCCCAATGCCCTGCATGCACTTTTATATTATATATGTCATTCTTTCTGCCTGGAAACTTAAGAATGTCCATGGCAACCAAAAAGCGCCCCTTTACGTCAAAAGTGTTTTTTGATCAGCTAGTAAACAGCGATAGTAAATAAGAATCATTTGCAGAATTGAGTGATACTGATTTTTGGGGAAATTTATCATCAGACACTGAAAGTGATGACAGCGACAATTCTGCAACTTCAGAAAATTTCAGCGTTTTTGATTTAATTACATTATTGTATAAATTTTATTACAATTATATTATTATTTTTGATAATTATTTATAGTTATTTATTATATTATAATTTATGGTTTCTTGTTTCAAACTTTATCATACCCGGGATGTCTACTAGACTCTTGTTTGGACAGATTTAAGTGAGTTATTCTGTTAGAGATGATCCTGCAAGAAGGGCACTGTTTTTGACTATTTGAGTGCTCCTGCGCGTGACATATTCCTAAGAATTACAGGCCTTCAATATAAAATGCCAAATTTCCATGCAAAATAATGGTACCGCTTTGAGCATTAAAAATCTGAAATAATCATACCACCAGGGAGGTTAACCAGTTCAGATCCGCGTTATAGCCAAAAGACGGCTACAGCGCGGCTCTGAAATGCCCGGAGGACGTCTATGGAGGTCCTCCTTTGTGCAAGCTCCCCGCACGCACTCGCAGCCTGCAGCGGCGCGCCCTCGTGGCCGCTGCACGCTGCGTGGGCGTGCCCACGGGTCAGGCGGACCCGATGTCTGCCTGAGACCCGCCGATCACCATTAGCAGCTGCAGAACGGGGAACCGCCAATGTAAACACGGAGGTTCTCCGTTCTGTGAACGGGACATGACAGATCTACTGATCCCTGTCACTGGGATCAATTAGATCTGTTATGTCCCGACCAGCCCATCCCCCCCACAGTTAGAACACACCCAGGGAACACAGTTAACCCCTTCACTGCCCCTTTCAGGTTAACCCCTTCACTGCCAATGACATTTATACAGTAATCAGTGGACATTTACATTTCTGATCGCTGTATAAATGTCATTGATCCCAAAAATGTGTCAAAAATGTCCGACATGTCCGCTGCAATATCGCAGTCCTGATAAAAATCGCAGATCGCCGCCATTACTAGTAAAAAAAAAAAAATTGTAAAAACGCCAAAATCAATTCCCACAGTTTGTAGACGCGATTACTTTTGCGCAAACCAATCAAAATATGCAGATTGCGATTTTTTTACCAAAAATATGTAGAAGAATATATATCGGCTAAAACTGATGAATAATTATTTTTTTATATTTTTTTTGGATATTTATTATAGCAAAAAAAGTAAAAAATATTGTTCTTTTTTTCAAAATTGGCGATCTTTGTTTATTTATAGCGCAAAAAATAAAAACCGTAGAGGTGATCAAATACCACCAAAAGAAAGCTCTATTTATGGGAAAAAAATGATAAAAATTTTGTTTAGGTACAACGTCGCACGACTGCGCAATTGTCATTCAAAATGTGACAGTGCTGAAAGCCTAAAATTGGTCTGAGCAGGAGGGGGGTTTAAGTGCCCAGTAAGGAAGTGGTTAAGGTGCGTGGCAGGGTGTGTGTCCCCTGCCTACATACTTTTGCTCATAGGTGTCCCTCGTTCCCATCTCAAAAGGTTGGGAGATATGCTCTATGCGTTATGCACTCCTGAGCTCTGCACTCTGTTATACAGTCCAGACCCCTGTGCCTTACGTACTCCTCAGTCCAGCAGGCTGTGTGTTATGCACTCCTGACCCTCACTGTGCGTTATGCACTCATGTGCAACACTCCTCTGTATTATGCACCCCTAAGCCCTGCAATCTGTGCATAATGTAGTCATGAGCCCTGCATGATAGACACTTAGTCACGGTAGAGTCATGACTGCTGCATCTGTACAGTTGGTTTTATATGACATACTACTGATCTCTGCACTCTACGTACATGATTTATGTTGAAGTTCTTCTTTAAGGTCGTGTGTGTGCAAAATCATATGTAGTGGAATTGTTTCATTTTTTAAAAAATGAGTGTGCTGAGGTTTGTATTTGCTTGTTAGACTTGCACAATCATTAAAGCATATTTTGCGGGTAAAAGAGATGTGGAATTAGAGTGCTGTGTATACATCGAACATGCTCAACAGGTGTTATACTACTCAGAGAGGTCAGTGTCAAATTATGTTTTCCAAATATGTTATGCCTTATGTGTTTGCAGTGTGCTGTTTTTCACTGTATAAGTTCTGCAAGCGCTTTTGCCTTTGCTACTATATATTTAAGCCACACCCATTCAAGCGCTCCCACTTTCTACTGGCCACACCCACTTTTCACAGCATCAGTGCTTTCTACCATTTTCCCTCTTTGTCAAATTCAAAAGTTGGGAGTTGTGCAAAAGTAAACCAGCTCATAGATGATTCGATTTTCTTTCCTTCCACAATGGGTAGAAGGAAAGAAAATTGCTTGATTCCCCCATCAACACTGACTGTGCCTCCTGCAGCGCTATTGTGTTCTGCTAGCGGGGGATGCGAGGAGCCTTTCCAGCTGGTGAAACACAATGATTATTGCTAGTGGCTATGGCCACTGGCAGTAATTGCATGTAAAAATATCTGACAGGCTGGTTGTACTCAAGTCGATCGCTGGATCAACTTGGGTATAATCAGCCTGCCCATAGATGGATCAAATCTCACCCAATCCCTGCTGAACCAGCCGAGCTTCAATCCATGTATGGCCAGATAAATAAACAGTGTCTAAAATAATCACTGCTTACATCGAACAATTATTACCGTGTAACAGAATTCCTGTTCTGTATTGCGTCAAAGAGGATCTAGCATCAGATATAATTTTTTATGCTGAAGTGAAGCTGCAGGCCAAAACTGTGTTTCTAGTTTTGGGGAATTGGAGACACCCTTTTTTTAAATCAAGTGTTGCAAATTTAGTTGTGCTGGGTGGTAACTAGCCTGGCTAATTTGTAGTCTTTGATCCACTGATTTTTGTCCTAACCATGAGTCTAGTGTGCAGTCTCTCTCTTCTGTCAATAGGTGGCACTGTTGCCTTTGGCATCAGGGTGATAAATTACAGTGAATTCAGGTTATGAGTAAATATGTTGTCTCAGCCAATCGGCAGGAGTTCTTGCTGTTGAGCATGCTGGGATAGTGTATTTATTCAGAAGGAGTCAGGTGATCAGGGTTCTTTCCACCACGGGCTGCGGCCTGGGAGAAGATGTATGTGGAGCAGCAGCTGAGGGTTAGGCCTGAAGCCTGAGGCCTAGCCACGTGTAGAGAGGCCCAGCTCGAGGGGAGCCTGATCATTGCCAGAGGGAGGACAACTCCTGTTACCGGAGGCAAGTGCAGAAGGGATGAAGTTCCGAAGGAGTACCAGAGCAGACACTTCACTAGCTGGGGACTGTGAAGTAAGTGGGAGAGCTCCAGTAGAGACTCATCCAAGAATATAGCGGGTAGCTGTGAGTAAAGCTTGAAGGAGTATGGCAGGTACCTTTAAGTAAAGCTTGAAGATAAGTACAGCGGTTAGCTGTGAGTCAAGCCAGAGAGATCCAGCAGGTAGCTGTGAGTCCAGGAACTCAGTGGGTAGCGTGGATGCAGCTTGAAGAATACAGCGGGTAGCTGTGAGAAGAGCTCGGAGGGATCCAGCAGGTAGCTGGGGGTCCAAGAAGTCTAGTGAGAGGCTGTGAGCTAAGTCTGAAGACTGCAGCAGTCAGCTGTGAGTAAAGCTTGAGAAGTCCAGCAGGTTCTGTAGCTTGGAGATAAGCTGGAAGATCTACAGTGGGATATTGTGAGTGAAGTGTTGCTATAGGAGACAGCAGTTGCTACAAAATACACTGTCTGCCTAGTCTTATTTTTGTCTGCGGAGTCTGCCAATTTGCTATTGCATTCGCCTAAAGGAGTCCTGTGCCCTAACCCTCTCTCCCTTGTTCCTGTTACGAGAAATAAAACTCTCTTTGTTCATTTTTAAAAGTGACTGGCGCCCATCATTCCATCTTGCACTACACCCACCATGCCTAGTGACCTGCACCCTGAGGAGAAATGTCAGCTGTCCCTGACTCTGGAGGTCACCATCGGGCCTCTGGAGGTCGGGGAGACCGCTACACGAGTAATTTCTATTAAAACATAGCCAGTTTTGCATTATTAATCATTGAGGACACCTTAACATAAGAGTAGATATATATAATGTACTAGGGGGACATAAGTGGGAGAATTCAACTGGGCCTTCCAACCTTTGTGGAGTTTTTGTGGGCATCCCCTATGCTGAAAGGTCTCTTTTTCCAGTAGCCCATTAATTGTGGTCTTCCATTGGTTACGTGACACAGGAAAAGTAAATTTTTGAGCTCTTAATTTTTAAGCAAAACAGTGTAGTAGAGAGGTTGTACTGTTTTCTGTCTCCCTGATGAGGAAGTTCAATTGCATCTGTAGGACCCCCTAGCATTCCTAGAGTAATAAAGTTAGGATTTTGTTGGTGTAGGTAAATTGCCAGCTGCCAGCCAAGCCTGTGTGTTTTTCTAGGTCAGGGTTTGAGTGACTTAGGGTAGACTGCAAGGCGCAGCAGCAGCATCCCTGGTGACTCCCCCTGCTTGCTGGAAACTTGGAGAAGATTTTGGAAGCAGTTGAGAGGAGTCTAGGTGGAGCTGCCTGGAGTGTTCTGAGGGCCCCGACCAATCCCCAAAAGATGGGTTGGCAGGGGGCAGGTCCTCTCAAATACTCAGGGTGAGTCCAGCTGGGGCAGTGGAAGTTCGGGTGGAAGATGGAGGTGGGGTGTTAGGCTGTAGGAGGCCTTTGTGAGTAGTCCCCCAGTCTGCGGGGGGGGGGGTGAACTCAGGCTTGGGCTCAGGTGCAGAAGGGACTCCTTCTCATGACACACAGAGGGATCCTGATCAGGAGGCACGGGAGCAAGGAGAGGACAGCAGGAGGACATTGCCGGGCAAATCTCCAAGGATGAAGACAGCCAAGAGGGCTGGTGTGTGTTAGGCCTGCCTGAAGGGACTGGGTGCAAGCAGTCTGAGATGGATGCAGTGTTAGTCTGGGAGGACTGTGGAGAAGTAGCAAGGAGGGCTAGTGAAAGGAGCAGCTGCAGCCAGGCGGGCTGGCAGTGCCTGAAGAGGTGGTACTAGTAGCAGTAGCCACAGGAATAGGACAGCTAGTACCAAAACCCTAAATTTTTGCTACACTACCAAAGGGGCCTGCGGTCCCTGTTTGCAAAGGGCATTTGCTTTGGATCTAACTCAGATTGTGTTGGATTAAACTGTCAGTGCTAGCTGGTTCTGGGAGTTGTAGTTCTACAAGCAAGTCTGTGCTGGAGGTAGAAAAGAAGTGTGTATACTCTGGCTGTATATAGGTTGTGTCCCTGAAGATTCCGTTGATCAAGTGGCGATCCTATAAGAACCTTTACCCCATCCAAGTTTAATCGCCTAAAAAAACAAAAGCAAAACAAAGCTGCAAGGATTGATTCTTGTCTCAAGAATGAATGGAAAATTAATGTGCCTGGCAGGGTGGGAGATACCCATATTCACCAGCGGCTCCTGCAGGGGTAGCGCTACACCTCATTTGTAATGATAACTGTTTTCAGAGGGGAAGAAAGGTTTCACATGAGCGTTCTCCATAGTCCGCATCCGCCTGCTCAGTAAAGGATCTCCCTGCTGAGCAGGCGCATGACAGCTCCATGTTCGCTCCATTATGCAGAGCGGACGCAGACACAGCCCCGCTGTTTTCTATGGGGCCGTCAGATGGAAGTGGACCTTCTGTCCGTTTCCATCCAACTGTCATCTGATCCGATCCGCTGTTTTTGGCGGACAGGATCAGATCGGATGACAGCGGGTGTCGGCGAACATCAGTAGAGGGATCACCAGCAGGAGGAAGGAGGTTCTGATTCCTCTATATAGATCTTTAGTGAGACCTCACTTAGAATACTGTGTCCAGTTCTGGAGACCTCACTTACAAAAAGATATTGATAAGATAGAACGAGTTCAGAGACGGGTAACAAAAATGGTGAAAGGTCTGGGGGATAAAACACATCAAGAGCGACTTCAGGAACTTAATATGTACAGTCTAGAGGAAAGAAGGGAGAGACATGATTGAAACCTTTAAAAACATCAAGGGGTGAATAAGGTTCAGGAGGGCAGTCTTTTCAATATGAAACCAAAATCAAGAACACGGGGACATGACCTCAAACTAACTGGGGGGAAGTTCAAAACTATTCTTAGAAAGTATTATTTTACTGAAAGGGTGGTTGATGATTGGAATAAACTACCAACAGAGGTTGTGAGACAGTCAACAGTAAATGGCTTCAAACATGCTTGGGATAAACATAAATCTATAGTCAGACAACAAGGTTAATGTAAAAAAAAAAAAAATTATTAAAAAAAAAAAACTCGATGGACTACTCAGTCTTTTTCTGCCGTCACTTTTCTATGTTTCTATGTAACATCTACTTCTTGTATTGAAATGCTGGTTCGGACATAACATAGTTCTGGTGCCTGTATTGTTCATGGCTGTTTCACAAATGTATAACACAAATCAGCTGTCCACTGCAGGCTCTCACTTTGTGACTTGTTACATACACTGAGCAAAATTATAAATGCAACACTTTTGTGTTTGCCCCTGTTTATCATGAGCTGAATTCAAAGATCTATAACTTTTTCTATGTACACAAAAGGCCTATTTCTCTAAAATATTGTACACAAATCTGTCTAAATTTGTGTTAGCGAGCACTTCTCCTTTGCTGAGATAATCCATCCACCTCACAGGTGTGGCATATCAAGATGCTGATTAGACAGCATGATTATTGCACAGGTGTGCCTTAGGCTGGCCACAATAAAAGGCCACTCTAAAATGTGCAGTCTTACTGTATTGGGGGGGGGGGGCCCAAAACTGGTCAGTATCTGGTGTGACCAACATTTGCCTCACGCAGTACAGCACATCTCCTTTGCATAGAGTTGATCAGGTTGTTGATTGTGGCCTGTGGAATGTAGGTCCATTCCCCTTCAATGGCTGTTCAAAGTTGCTGGATATTGGCAAGAAATGGAACACGCTGTTGTATACGCCAATCCAGAGCATTCCAAACATGCTCAATGGGTGACATGTCCGGTGAGTATGCTGCCCATGCAAGAACTGGGATGTTTTCAGCTTCCAGGAATTGTGTACAGATCCTTGCAGCATGAGGTAATGGTCGTGGATGAATGGTACAACAATGGACCTCAGGATCTCATCACGGTATCTCTGTGCATTTAAAATGCCATCAATAAAATGCACATGTGTTCGTTGTCCATAGCATACGCCTGCCCATACCATAACCCCACCGCCACTATGGGCCATTCGATCCACAACATTGACATCAGCAAACCGCTCACCCACACAACGCCATACATGCTGTCTGCCATCTGCCCTGTACAGTGAAAATCAGGATTCATCTGTGAAGAGAACACCTCTCCAAAGTGCCAGACGCCATCGATTGTGAGCAGATCAAGTCGGTTACGACAATGATCTGCAGTCAGGTCGAGACCCCGATGAGGACAACGAACATGCAGATGAGCTTCCCTGAGATGGTTTCTGACAGTTTGTGCAGAAATTCCTTGGTTATGCAAACCGATTGTTGCCGCAACTGTCCGGGTGGCTGATCTTAGACGATCTTGGAGGTGAAGATTTGGAGGTCCTGGGCTGGTGTGGTTACACGTGATCTGCGGTTGTGAGTCTGGTTGAATGTACTGCCAAATTCTCTGAAACGCCTTTGGAGACGGCTTATGGTAGAGAAATGAACATTCAATTCAAGGGCAACAGCTCTGGTGGACATTCCTGCAGTCAGCATGCCAATTGCACACTCCCTCAAAACTTGTGACATCTATGGCATTGTGCTGTGTGATAAAACTGCACATTTTAGAGTGGCCCTTTATTGTGGCCAGCCTAAGGCACACCTGTGCAATAATCATGCTGTCTAATCAGCATCTTGATATGCCACACCTGTGAGGTGGATGGATTATCTCGGCAAAGGAGAAGTGTTCACTAACACAGATTTAGCCTAGGTGCACACTGGTGCTGGAATTCATTCCTGCATGTCAATCCTGACTTCAGGTGCAATTTCAGAGACATCTGATGTCTATGGAAATCGCACCTAAAATCACCAAAGGTAGTACAGAAACTACTTTTGGGAATCGGTGTGGCACCGCAAATACAGCATCGCACCAATTTCGGACGGTGCCATTGCCGACAATTGCCGCAGATTTGGCATGCGATTTGACATGTCAAATCGCATGACAAATCGCACCAGTGTGAACCTGGGCTTAGACAGATTTGTGAGCAATATTTGGGAGAAATAGGCCTGTTGTGTACATAGAAAAAGTCATAGATCTTTGAGTTCAGCTCATGATAAATAGGGGCAAACACAAAAGTATTTTGTTTATAATTTTGCTTAGTGGATTTATAGTGTTGCAGTCTTATCTCTGGGGGAGAGAAGACTATGGAAATGTGTATTTCTGTCTGCAGCAGACTGACGACATCTCTTCAGTTTAGGCATAGTTACTTGGCTGAAGGACAACTTTTTAATTATAAAAGGTAGAGTTTTCTTTTAAAGAAAACAATACTGTTCCTGCAATACAGACTTTTTTGAGTATGCCTTTACTAGTACTTTACTTTTATATAGAAAGTTTGCTATGTATTGCTTTATGCTATAATCATGAGCAAATTATTATATTTGAATGACAATAAGTGCTCAACACATTGAACTTTTATTGATAGTTTGGATGACTTTCTAAAGGAGTTGAGAATGTTCACAGAATATCATTTTGTTAATATTCAATTTAATTATCCAATCGTGTTCAGATGAAATAGGTATAATTGAAGTGAATATTCACATACTTTATTGTGTGTAAATTCTCAACCCCTTAACCACTTCAGCCCCGGAAGGATTTCCCAGGTTAGGACCAGAGCACTTTTTGCGATTCGGCACTGCGTCATTTTAACTGACAATTGCACGGTCGTGCAATGTTGTACCCAAACAAAATATGCGTCCTTTTTTTCCCCACAAATAGAGCTTTCTTTTGGTGGTATTTGATGACCTCTGCGTCATTTCTGATCACCGCTATAAACAAAAGAAGAGCGACAATTTTGCAAAAAAACCCCAAATTTCTTACTTTTTGCTAAAATACAAATCCAAAAAAAAAAAAATATAAAAAAACATTTTTTTTCATGGATTTTGCCCGATTTATATTCTTCCTCATATTTTTGGTAAAAAAAAAAATTTCAATCGGCGTTTATTGATTGGTTTGCGCAAAAGTGGCTGCGTTTATTGATGATGAGAATTCATTTCTGGGGTTTTTATTTTTTACTAGTAATGGCGGCGATCTGCGATTTTTAGAGGTACTGCAATATTGCAGCGGACATGTCAGACCATTTTGACACTTTTTGGGACCAATGACATTTATACAGCGATCAGAAATTTAAATGTCCACTGATTACTGTATAAATGTCATTGTCAGTGAAGGGGTTAACCTGCAGGGGGAGATCTAGGTGTTAAGTGTGTTCCCTAGGAGTGTTCTAACTGTGGGGGGACTGGGCTACCATGGGCATAAGAGATCTAACTGATCCCAGTGACAGGGATCAGTAGATCTCCTATGTCCCCATTAACAGAGCGGGGAACCGCTGTGTTTACATCGGCGGTTCCCCGTTCTTTGGCTGTGGCCACTCATTGCGGCTCCCCGACGGACATCGGGTCCGCCCGAACCGCGGGCACACTCCTCAGGAGTAAGGCGGGCGCACGCACGCGCCCCCTAGCGGCCACCCGCAGATCGGCGCTTTTTTACGGCGATTCATGCTAAGTGTCCCCACTGCCGCCGTGAATATACGGTAGGCGGTGTGGAACCGGTTATAGTGGTTGTCAACTCATTACAACCACTTTAAACTACAGGTAAGCCTATAATAAGGCTTACCAGTAGATCCCGGGAATATCTCCTAAACTTGCACCGTTTAGGAGATATTCCCTGTATCTGCATGTGCAGACACCATCAGCACATGTGCACTGTAGAATCAGCCCCCCGAGTGGCCCAGGGTGCAGTTTCTTCTGTAAACATGCCGTAAATGATGGCTCCCGTGTGCATGCGGGGGAGTGACATCAGCGCAGCACTGGAGCCCGCACTGTTATTGGCTGGAGCCGCGGACCAGGAAGCAGCATGTTGCCGGTCACAGCGGTGTGCCAAGACTGCTGCAACAACTTCATTCCAAGGTAAGCATCTCATAATGAGCTAGTATGCGATGCATACTAGCTCATTATGCCTTTATTTTGCAGGGGGTTTTTTTTGGGGCGGGGGGGCGGAGAGTTGACAACTACTTGAAGTAAATCAGCCTCTATGTTTTTAGATTGTAAACTCTAACGAGCTGGACCCTCTGATTTCTCCTGTATTAAATTGTATTGTAACTGTACTGTTGTAAAGCGCTGTTCAAACTGTTGGCGCTATATAATCCCGTATAATAATAACAATGTAGGATATATAATTATCCTTTTTCTGGTGCTTCAAATTGTATATATGGGTCCTAATACTATGCACTCCAGGGACATACTGTTACTGTAAAAACTCTGCCATATTTTACTTATGCTGTTATATTAGCAGTGTTCATGTCTAGAATTATCTGTAATTATGTTGGCATAATTAGAAATACTATATGTTTATTGGCTACAAACTGAGATTACATTAACTACATACATTAAATATACTGGTAATGTCTTATATTACCTCCACAATCAAGTATCCAAACAGAACAAGCCTCTGTTGTTTGCAGCCAAGACAAATAGATATTTAAAAGATTCTATTCAAAATATAAAAGAATGATCTATAGAGACAATATAACTATAGTGTTTTCTCTGTTCAGTTTATTGTTCTTACAGGGCTAAACTAAAGGCATTGTGGTGCAGGGGATAGCCTGTCTGTGCAGAATTGATTCCTCTGTGGTGACTGCCCATATGTTCACAGAGAAATCTCTAGGTTTATGCTGACCATAGGATGGAGTTACTGTAATTACATTATTTATGTAGTGTTTACCATTTGACCAATTTACAAGTAAGGTCAAATCAACTTAAAATGACACTAAACGATATCCTTATTCTCCAAAAATAAGCTGTCAGCTGAAAGGGCAGAGCCATACAATGTTTGGCAAGGTTCCCAACAATATTGTTGGGATTCACCTGACAGCTGATTGAGTTTTGGCTATAGCTAGACTTTAAATCAGGGCTGACCAACATGCGGCCCATAAGAAGGCTATGAATGCTGCCCAACACAAAATTGTAAACGTTCTTAAAAATGTCGAAGTTAGCAAAAACATGCAGTGATATAAAAATTTGACAAATGTCTGTTTACTGGATTGTTATAAGTTTTATGTTCCCAAAGAAAAATATCCCACTATTCACAATCATGTCTTATTTGTGTCATCAGTTTTCGGAAGCACCTATAATTGTGAGCAACTATTTTCAAGGATGAAGAACATGAGGGGCAAAATTAGAACCAAAATACTGTATCTGATGATCTATCGGACCAGATATTGATGTGTTAGTATATCAAAAAGAACGTCAAATATTGCACTAGATTTATTTTGCCCTCTTTTACTTTGATAAAAATTATTACAAAAAAAATATGTCAGTGATCCTTAACTCCCGATGTGATCTGCCCAACTTTTTCTGCTCATCGCCTATCCTTATTGTTAGTGTATTTTATGCGTGGCCCAAGACAATTCCTCTTCTTCCAATGTGGCCCAGTCAAGTCAAAAGGTTGAAAACCCCTGATTTTAATGTTATGGAAAAGGGGGGGGGATTCATTTGTATTTATACATGTGTCCACTAGATGGCCCTAAGCTCATTTATGAAACCAACATAAGTTAGGAGATATACACATAACTTCTATTTGCATTTTGGAGTATCATTTGTAAGTCACAATTTTTATAAGGGAGGAAGCTTGCAGGAAATGATTAGGTTTAATACAGAAATGTGGAACAATTAGACAATAGCCTGCCCTGGAACAACAGCTCTGCCCTGGTCCAATAACCACAACAACACTATGAAATATAAAAGCTGTACGTTAAATAGAAATAAGCTAACTTTTTAAAGGGTCATCAGTCCATCCAAAACTGATACAGTAAAACCTTGGATTGCCAGCATAATTCGTTCCCGAAACTTGCTTGTAATCCAAAGCACTTGTATATTAAAGCAAATTTCCCCATAAGAAATAATGGAAACTCAAATGATTCGTTCCACAACCATTTACTCATAAGTCCTTCAGTGTATAGTCCATATAAAAAGATTATAGCAATGTGAGGTTGTGTATCCATAAAATGTCCATCCACAAATGGCAGCCTCCACAAGGGGATTAGAAGCAAAATCCAGATGGAGCTACAGAATATAAAAGAGAAGAGAGGGGACTCTAAGTGCAGCAATATGGTTACATTTAATGAAGGTACAACATTTAGCAACTCACATGATTGATGATTAAAAGAGGCACATCTAAGTATGCAGGCATCCGGGGTAAAGCTGTCCACATAGACTGCCCTCTGCACCGCTGTCAGTCTGCAATCATGGCCGGGAAGACTACTCTGCAGTAGAGCGTTCTGAAAGCGAGGCTTGAAGCGATCATGGAGTGCAGCGTGGAAGGGATATGTTCAGCTTTGCCTGCATACTTAGATGTGACTGTTTTAATCATCAACCATGTGAGTTGCTAAATGTTGTACCTTCGTTAAATTCCTCCTGTATTCATTTGTATTGTAATTGTACTATCTGCTCCCATGTTGTAAAGCACCACGCAAACTGTTGGCGCTATATAAATCCTGTAAAATAATAGTAATAATAATGTAACCATATTGCCATGGATTGGCACGGACCAAGGCAGTGGCGGACATTTTCCAAAGTACAGACCTTAGTGAAGGATACCAAGGTACATTTTAAATTAAAACCATCAAAAAACACTCTGCCTACTTTCTGGCCTAGTTCTACAAGTACAAATAAGTTTAAATTAACATTTATATAACCACTTCCCGACCGCCTGCCATGTTTTCACGGCGGCAGTCGGGTTGTTGTATGCGAATCGCCGTAAAAAGACGGCGATCTGTGAACCACAGGCAAAGAGCGGGGAACCGCCGATGTAAACACGCTGGTTCCCCATTCTGACAGTGCAGGCATGGGAGATCTACTGATCCCTGTCACTGGGATCAGTTAGATCTCTCATGCCCATGATAGCCCGGGGGGGGGGGGGGGGGGGGGGGGGGGGGGGGGGGGGGGGGGGGGGGGGGGGGGGGGGGGGGGGGGGGGGGGGGGGGGGGGGGGGG
>BLSH010440459.1:627560-643641 GCA_018402905.1 Glandirana rugosa
GTTAACGCGCCAGCACACTGCAACGTGGGTTTGTTTTATACGCAGGAAAAAAAGGGTGTTTATCTCGAAAGAAAACCACCATAAACTAGCGGAGACGCAGTCACTGCCAATGACATTTATACAGTAATCAGTGGACATTTAAATTTCTGATCGCTGAATAAATGTCATTGGTCCCAAAAAAGTGTAAAAAATGTCCGACATGTCCGCTGCACTATCGCAGTACCGCTAAAAATCTCAGATCACCGCCATTACTAGTAAAAAATAAAAAAAAAATCCCAGAAATGAATTCTCATCATCTGTAATCGCGGCCACTTTTGCGCAAACCAATCAATAAACACCAATTGTTTTTTTTTTTTTATCACAAATATGAGGAAGAATATAAATCGGCCAAAACCGGTGAAAAAAAATGTTTTTTTATATATTTTTTTTGGATTTGAATTTTAGCAAAAAGTAAGAAATTTGGGTTTTTTTGCAAAATGGTCGCTCTTCTTTTGTTTATAGCGGTGATCAGAAATGACGCAGAGGCGATCAAATACCACCAAAAGAAAGCTCTATTTGTGGGAAAAAAAGGACGCATATTTTGTTTGGGTGCAACGTCACACGACCGCGCAATTGTCAGTTAAATCGACGCAGTGCCAAATCGCAAAAAGTGCTCTGGTCCTAAAGCTGGAAAGCCTTCCGGTTGGTAAGTGGTTAAAGACTGCTTGTAGTATACGGTGCCAGGTTAGGTGATATAGTGCCAGGTTAGGTGATACAGAGCCAGGTTAGGTGGTATATAGTGCCAGGTTAAGTGGTATATAATGCTAGGTTAGGTGATATAGAGCCAGGTTAGGTGGTATATAGTACCAGGTTAGGTGGTATATACTGCCTGGTTAGGTGGTATATAGAGCCAGGTTAGGTAGCATATAGAGCCAGGTTAGATGGCATATAGAACCAGGTTAAGGTGGTGTATAGAGCCAGATTAGGTGGTATATAGAGCCAGGTTAGGTGGTATATAGTGCCAGGTTAGGTTGTATATAGAGCCAGGTTAGGTGGTAAATAGTGCCAGGTTAGGTTGTTTATAGAGCCAGGTTAGGTGATATATAAAGCCAGGCTAGGTGGTATATAGTGCTACGTTAGGTGGTATATAATGCCAAGTTAGGTGGTATATAGTGCCAGGTTAGGTGATATATAGAGCCAGATTAGGTGATATATATAGAGCCAGGTTAGGTGGTCTATAGAGCCAGGTTAGGTGATATAGTGCCAGGTTAGGTGGTATACAGTGCCAGGTTAGGTGATATAGTGCCAGGTTAGTTGGTATACAGTGCCAGGTTAGGTGATATAGAGCCAGGTTAGGTGATATAGAGCCAGGTTAGGTGGTATATAGAGCCAGGTTAGGTGGTATATAAAGCCAGGTTAGGTGGTATATAGTGCTAGGTTAGGTGATATCTAGTGCCAGGTTAGGTGGTATATAGTGCCAGGTTAGGGTGGTATATAATGCCAGGTTAGGGTGGTATATAGTGCCAGGTTAGGGTGGTATATAGTGCCAAGATTGGTGGCATATAGTTCCAGGATAGGTGGCATATAGTTCCAGGTTAGGGTGGTGTATATATAGTGCCAGGTTAAGGTGGTATATATAGTGCCAGGTTAGGTGGTATATCGTGCCAGGTTAGGGTGGTATATAGTGCCAGGATAGGTGGCATATAGTTCCAGGATAGGTGGCATATAGTGCCAGGTTAGGGTGGTGTGTATATATAGTGCCAGGTTAAGGTGGTATATATAGTGCCAGGTTAGGTGGTATATAGTGCCAGGTCAGGTGGTATGTAGTGTAAGGTTAGTGATATGCAGTAGTGCCAACTAGGTACCCAGGCCAGCAACACCTTCCTTCCTTCCTTGCTTCCTCATCGGCTCTATTCTTCCCCTGGGGTGGCCACTGGCTGAATTGACTCCCAGGCCAGCCCCTCCTTCCTGTCCCTGATCCCTGCATAAACTTACTCTGCTCTCTGACTGAGTCAGTCAGCTCGGCTGGCTCCTTGAGTTGCTTTCCAGTCCTGTCCTGGCCTGTTCTCTGGTCCGATTCTCCCGGGCGCAGACACAGTCCCTTCCACCAACAGAGAGATCACTCCGCATCGCTGCAGGACCCCACTAAGAGTGGGCGGTGCCGGCGCTGTGCCCCAGCCAGATCTACAGTACACACATCACATACAGGAGGAGAGAGCAGTGTCACTGCTCACAGAGTGAGTTCTTATAAAAAAAAACTCTATTTGTGGAAAAAAAAAGGACGCAAATTTAGTTTGGGTACAACGTCGAACGACCGCGCAATTGTCAGTTAATACAACGCAGTGCCGAATCACAAAAAGTGCTCTGATCCTAAACTGGGAAATCCTTCCGGGGCTGAAGTGTTTAAAAAAGCCAAGACTTTGTATTTTGAATAGAGCAAGAAAGATTTAAAAGCACTAGAGAGAACTTCTTACCAAAGTACGGGAAATTCTAGACACTACGGAGGAGATTTAGGCTCCATTTGCACCTGAGCATATGAATTTACTGGTGTTTCTCTGGCTCAGGTAAGTAATTAAAGGGGGGTTGGGGGGCTGCTACACACAAAAGGTTTTTTATCTTAATGCATAGAATGCATTAGGATAAAAAAACCTGCTTTTACAACTCCTTTAAGAGTTCCCTTCACTGGAACTAAGGGGCCAAGCTCAACCCCTGAAAAACAACCCCACACCATAATCCCCCGCCACCAAATGATTTGGACCAATGCACAAAGCAAGGTCCACAAAGACATGGAGAGACAACAGAGATGATTGGAGCCATTCTGGTCTGCGATCAACTCTATGGTAAGCCGGTGGAACTGCCAGCTACATTCTCAGATTCCTGGGTGGGACAGGAGAGCCAGAGAAAGCCGTGGAAGGTGGCGGGAGGGGGGCGGGGTAGCTGCTAGTATAGCTTTTACAAAAAATCTGACTGTCAGCTGAAAAAACAATACCAGGCATTATCCCGGTGCAACCACCAAGTCCAGCGATGTATCGATACAACGGTGGTGCTTGTTGGGAATATATGTAATGTTCTTTTTTTCATGCAACCTGTGGACTGAATGAAAAAAGAGTACTTAACAGATTCCTTCATTCACACTGATCGATGTGGATGAAGAAATCTCTGCTAGAAAAAAAAGTGAAAAAATTATATGCCAAAGGATAGGAGTGATCTGCCCACTGACCACCCCAAGCCCCTCATGCTTGGGCATACACTTGATTTATAACTGGGGATGAGAAATCCCCTCCTGCAGCGATGCAGGCACTGACGTATGTATTCTCAGAGCAGTTCTCACTGCTGTTAGAATAAACAGATCAGTGCTTCAGCTGATTGACGTTCTTGCAAAGCAAGCACTCTCCTGTGATGAAATATCAAAGTACACATCAAACTCAATATACATACATATAACAACAACAATATATGATATTCACCCAATACAAAAATATTTGATTCTCAATCCATACAAAATATCTAAAATTACAAAAAATAAAATTAAGTTAAGTCCAGCGCCCCAAAAAGTGCAATAAAGTGACTGGCTATCTCCACTTCTTTACTTGACTTGTGCACTTCCTTCCACAGGTGAAAAACCTGTTCACTTCCAGCAAGCTAAAAACAAGATCATCTGTATCCTCCAACAGGCAATGATCTCAAGCTCGGCAGACACTCCACACCTCTCCTCGGGCTCTGGATGGAAGTACCCTCTGATTCCAAGTATATTTGCGTGACATCCATATATATATGGAAAAGAAAGGCAACAACATAGTGCTCTCCTTTTCTAAAAAGGTTCATTAACTAACGTTTATTTAAAACCCTTACAGGAAAAAAATTGACAATGCGCTTTAAAATGCAACCATCAGCCTGCTCACTACTCCACTCAAATGGCGGTGGCGTGATGTCACAGGCTTGGTTCCTCCCTCCTAGACGCGTTGCACCCTCTGATCGGGCTTCTTCAGTAGTTGAGGAGCTGACTCACCCAAGCCCTTAAATAGCCACAAGCCGCATCTTCATGGTTACACCATGCATGCTTCATCCCACAGGAACAGGAAGTTATACTGGGCTATCTTATATGGGATATTGAGATGCTTCTGGGGTTTAGTGGAAGTAGCTTTAATGAACATGTCACTTCCGGGCAGAAGTGTTGGACGCTGGGGTTGAGGTGAGTGTTTTTTGGGCAAACGCTGTCACTGTTATTTTTAATTGTTCTAACACGTGTTAAAAAAAGTTTTGATATCTGATCAGATACCAAAGCTTTATTTTAACATGTGTGAGAACAATTAAAAGTGACAGGTAAAAATCATGTAACTACTTGACCTCTGAAAGGTTTTACCCCTTTCATGATCAGGCCATTTTTTGCTATTCAGCACTGTGCTTCTTTAACTTGCAATTACGCAGTCATATAACGCTGTACCCAAATGAAATTGATATAATTTTTTTTCCACACAAATAGGGCTTTTGTTTCATGGTATTTGATTCCCACTGAGTTTTTTTATTTTTTGCTAAATAAACGAAAAAATAATGAAAAATTAAAAAAAAAGGGCATTTTTCAACTTTCTATTATAAAGCAAATCCAATAAAGTCATATTTCTTCATACATTTAGGCCAAAATGTATTCAGCTACATGTCTTTGATATAAAAAAATCCCAATTAATTTACATTAGTTGGTTTGTGTGAATTTGTATGAGAAGTTATAGCGTCTACACACTAAATTGTATATACAAGTATATTTTGAAAATTGATCAATCCTGATATACGGATGGCCAATCTCATTTTGTGAGCCCCTAAAATGCCTGAACAGTAAATATACCCCCCAGATGACCCCTTTTTGGAAAGTAGGCAGTTCAAGGTATTTAGCAAGAGGCATGGTGAGTTTTTTGAAATTTTAATTTTTTTTCTCATATTTTTTGGAAAATTAAGAAATTAAAGTGATACTAAAGTCTCATTGTTTTGTCTTTAAAAATAACAAACATGTTATACTTACCTGCCCTGTGAAATGTTTTTTCACAGAGCAGCCTGTATCCTTCTCTTCTCAGGTTCCTCTTCGGTGCTCCTGGCCCCTGCTCCTGTCAAGTGCCCCCACAGCAAGCAGCTTGCTAGGGGGGCACCCGAGTCGAGCCGCAGCTCCGCGTGTCCATTTAGACACGGAGACACGTCTCAGCCCTGCCCCCTCTCTCTCCTGTTTGGCTAACTGACTTTGGTAGCAGTGAGAGCCGCTGCTGTGTCTCAGCCAATCAGGAGAGTCCCAGACAGCCGAGGCACCTATCCACATCGCTGGATAGAGATGGGGCTCAGGTAAGTATTAGGGGGCTTAGGGGGGCTGCTACACACAGTTTTTTTTATTGTATTGCATAGAATGCATTAGGATAAAAAACCTTCTGCCTTTACAATCACTTTAACCGCTTGCTGACCGCCGATCGGCATCTGACGGCGACAAGCTGGCTCTCCTGCGCGAATCGCCGTCATATGGCGGCGGCTGCGAGATCGAGTCCAGTGAGTGCGCGCACGCCGCCGGAGGCACCCCCGCGTGCTCACTGTGTCCGGGGAGGGCCAGGGAGCGGGTGCGGCGCAGTCGATCTCCACCGGCCACCCACGATGCCCCCCCCGGAGTGAAAGAACGGAGGTCCGTCTAAGTAAACACGGACCTCCGTTCTGTGAGAGGGGGAAGGGCTGTGATCACAGCCATGGAAGGTGTGATCACTTCCCTTCCCCAGCTAGGGCAGTCCCCCCACAGGGAACACAGTTAACCCTTAGAGCGCCCCCTGCAGGTTAACCCCTTCACTGCCAATGGCATTTACACAGTAATCAGTGCATTTTTATAGCACTGATCGCTGTATAAATGCCAATGGTCCCAAAAAAGTGTCAAAATGTTCCGACATGTCTGCTGAAATATCGCAGTACCACTAAAAATCGCAGATCGCCGCCATTACTAGTAAAAAATAAAAAAAAATTAAAAACCCCAGAAATGAATTCTCATCATCCGTAAACGCAACCACTTTTGCGCAAACCAATCAATAAACGCCGATTGCAATTTTTTTTATCACAAATATGAGGAAGAATATAAATCGGCCAAAACCGATGAAAAAAAATGTTTTTTTATATATTTTTTTTGGATTTGTATTTTAGCAAAAAGTAAGAAATTTGGGTTTTTTTGCAAAATTGTCGCTCTTCTTTTGTTTATAGCGGCGATCAGAAATGAAGCAGCGGTGATCAAATACCACCAAAAGAAAGCTCTATTTGTGGGGAAAAAAAGGACGCAAATTTTGTTTGGGTACAACGTCGCATGACCGCGCAATTTTCAGTTAAAGTGACGCAGTGCCGAATCGCAAAAAGGGCTCTGGTCAGGAAGGGGGCAAATCCTTCCGGGCTGAAGTAGTTAAATAACATTTTTTTCATAATTTTTTTCATACTATCACCAGTGCAGTACAGCATCATCATATGACTGGCGTGGCAGTGATCAGGAATGCTGACTGATGACAGTATGAAAAAAAAAAAAATAATAATTTTTAATTTCATTTCAGGTACCATGTGATAGCTGTGGGTCAATCACTGTAACAGAAATCACTGCTGTTATGAGTGAATTTGTTTAAATGTATTTATAAGAGTGTGTGTGTATATAGTTTCTCACCAAAGTGAGTACACCCCTCACATTTTTGTATAGTATCTCTTCATGTGACAATACTGAAGAAATGAAACTTTGCTACAATGTAAAGTAGTGAGTGTACAACTTGTATAACAGTGTAAAGTTGCTGTCCCCTCAAAATAACTCAACACACAGCCATTAATGTCTAAACCACTGGCAACAAAAGTGAGTACACCCCTAAGTGAAAATGTCCAAACTGGGCCCAAAGTGTCAATATTTTGAGGGCCATCATTATTTTCCAGCACTGCCTTAACCCGTTTGGGAATGGAGTTCACCAGAGCTTCACAGATTGCCACTGGAGTCCTCTCCAGCTTCCGTTTGAGGATGCCGCACAGATGCTCAATAGGGTTTAGATCTGGAGACATGCTTGGCCAGTCCATCACCTTTACCCTCAGCTTCTTTAGCATGGCAGTGGTCATATTGGAGGTTTGTTATGTTGGAATACTGCCCTGTGGCCCAGTCTCCAAAGGGAGGGGATCATGGTCTGATTCAGTATGTCACAGTACATGTTGCCATTCATGGTTCCCTCAATGAACCGTAGCTCTCCAGTGCCGGCAGCACTCATGCAACCCCAGACCATGACACTCCCACCACCATGTTTGACTGTAGGCAAGACAGACTTGTCTTTGTACTCCTCACCTGGTTGTCGACACACACGCTTGACACCATTTGAACCAAATAAGTTTATCTTGGTCTCATCAGACCACAGGACATGGTTCCAATAATCCATGTCCTTAGTCTGCTTGTCTTCAGTAAACTATTTGCAGGCTTTTTTGTGCATCATCTTTAAAAGAGGCTTCCTTCTGGGACGACAGCCATGCAGACCAATTTGATGCAGTGTGCAGTGTATGGTCTAAGCACGGACAGACTGACCCCCCACCCCTTCAACCTCTGCAGCAATGCTGGCAGCATTCATATGTCTATTTCCCAAAGAAAACCTCTGGATATGACACTGAGCATGTGCACTCAACTTCTTTGGTCGACCATGGTGAGGCCTGTTCTGAGTGGAACCTATCCTGTTAAACCGCTGTATGGTCTTGGCCAGCATGCTGCAGCTAAGTTTCAGGGTGTTGGCAATCTTCTTATAGCCTAAGCCATCTTTATGTAGAGCAACAATTCTTTTTTTCAGATCCTCAGAGAGTTCTTTGCCATGAGGTGCCATGTTGAACTTCCAGTGACCAGTATGAGAGAGTGAATTTAGCACACCTGCTCCCTATTCACACCTGAGACCTTTTAACACTAACAAGTCACATGACACCGGGGAGGGAAAATGGCTAATTGGGCCCAATTTGGACATTTTCACTTAGGGATGTACTCACTTTTGTTGCTAGCGGTTTAGACATTAATGGTTGTGTGTTGAGTTATTTTGAGGGGACAACAAATTTACACTGTTATACAAGCTGTACACTCACTAATTTACATTGTAGCAAAGTGTAATTTCTTCAGTGTTGAGATTTGGTTTGGGGTGCGCACCCTAATGCAATAGTCTGTGCACAGCTATGGTGTATAGATTGCTTTGGTCAACAATCATTTGATACAGATCTTCTGTGAAAAACAGCTAAAAAAAATCAAGGGTTATTGAATTTGCTGTTTTCACCTGAATTTCAAGTTGGACAGTGAATGGGGGTGCTGTTAAATCTGTGGGCTGCCAATCAGGATTTGCACGCACCTCTGGATGGACACTATGGGCTCTATGGGCCTGTGTTCGAATTCTTGGTGACTGTGGCTGGGATGCTACTAGTGCTTGCCTCCTCACCAGCTTGGACTGCACTTGAATTTTTGTTACCTTCGAAAGGTGTCTATCAATATCTTCAACTCAGGCATGCTCTACAGACCCAAAAACAAACACTCACTTTGGCTGTGTCTGCCTCTCCTCTCCTGCTGGAGATCCTTCAGGCGGATGCCAAAAAGGGTCTGATATCTAAAGTGTACTCAATATTATTGTCCTTTATGCAGGACCATGCCTCTCTGAAATGTAGAGCTTGGTGGGTGACCGATTTTGGAGCTATAGATGGGGATCAATGGCATATGGCCTTAGAATCGATTCCCGCTGTCTCTGTCTCAGCCTCTGATAAGCTCTCGCAATTGTTCATTCTGCACAGAGCTTATCAGACGCCTGAGCAATTACATGCCCGGGGTCAGAGAGATTCCCCCCGTGTCCAAAATGTAAAGTGTACCAAAGCGATTTTTTTACATATGATCTGGCAATGCCCAAAACTCCATCATTATTGGGTGGATGTCCTACATTATATCACTAAACTAGTTCAAGTACCTGTACACCTGACTCCTTTAGTGTGCCTACTGAGGGCAATTGATGAGGAAATGTATCCGAAAGAATGTATCTCATGATAACCAGGCTGCCTTATCTGGTCAGAAATCTCACAGCCAGACATTGGATGGCATCTACAGTGCCCACTGGGAAACAATGGATCACCTATATTAATTTCCTTCTGCTCAGGGAACAATTGGCTTATCGTCATAGGAATGCTGAGCCAAAGTTTGACTTTATTTGGGAGCCCCGGCTAGATGATCCTAGTCTTGCCCCACCAAAGTTGGTGATGGACAGACTCCTATGACTATAACCCACCAAGGATCACAAATGGAGGAGAGGAGGAGGAGGAAAGAGAGGGTAAAAACAAGTTATGTTCTTCTTAAGTTTTAGGGTACTCGATTCTTCAATATTCGATAGTTGACAACAATGATGCCTCCTGATTAAAAAACAAAATGATTGTATTGAGTGCTAGTTTTTCTAGGAATTGTTTATGAAAATTAAATACCATATCAAATGTGACTTATAGTTGTTTACTTCTTGAGTATGATTGATATACTGCTTTATTCATTGCTTGGCTGTATAGTCACTTTTTGTAATGACAACGGAAAATAAAAATGTTTTGATTAAAAAAAAAATATAGGAAGTGAGAGGAGATCCCTCCAAAGAAAAGGAATCCCTGGCTGTCACCAGGGTCCCCATAGTTAATGTCCCAATTGGAAAATTTGCCCTCTATGTAAATTTATTTGACTTTTAGGGCCCTTTCACATGGACGTTCCGTTCAGGTCCGCGTGTCAGTTTTTTCGGGCGGACCTGAACGAAGCCTCCATGCAGCCCTATGGAGCGACGGATGTCAGTGGAGATATGTCCGCTGAAACCCTTCACTCTCCGATCCACTCTGCTTCCGTAAGGTGTGACGGAGGAAAACCCTATTTTTCCATCCATTTGTGGATCTGATTGGATGACAATGGACATACGAATCCGTTGTCATCCAATTTCCCATAGGGGAGAGCGGGAGCTCTGACGGACCCGTCTCTGCACAGAGGGTGGATCAGTGGAGCGATCCCCGCTGAGCAAAACGGAGCCTGCACACGGACACATCCGTGTGAAAGGGCCCTTACTCTCTGTCGAAATAGTAAACAGGGCAATTATGCAGGCCATATATGATTCATATTCTTTCATTAAAGCAGCAGGTTGAACAAATTGACTCCTCCATCCACACATTTGAGGTGGAAGGGGGAATCCCTCCACAGCGCTATTGTATTCTGATAGCAGGGAGGCTTCTCCACTGTCAGAATACACTCATCAACAGTTCTTACTAGACCTGGCAGCACTGATCGAGTGAAAATATTCCAACAGGCTGGATGTACAGAAGCCTGCCCAAAGAAGGATTAAAATTTGGCTGCCCCCCCACCCCCTGAATTTCGATCCATGGGTGAATCTCTCTAACAAGAATTTTCCACTTTCCAAATCAAAAGAATGATTTGTCTTTAGCTATGCTTTAAAGAGGAAGTAAACCCAGATGGGGTTTACTTCCTCTATGTCCCCCTGTAAAGTAGAAACATAATGGGCCTGTGGCATCCAGCGATGTCCCCTCTGCTGACGGCGTCCATCTTCTAACCCTCTTCCTTCAGGGGCCGCGACTCCGGCGATGTGACTGGCCGGAGTTGCGTGATGTCACTCCCGCGCATGCGCGCGTGAGCCGCCAGTCACGGCACGGTCGCAGTGGAGGAACGGCACACAGGCCGTTCCTTCACTGCGCATGTGCCGAAATGATGTCGGCACAGCTTCAACACTGCATATCTCCTGAACCGTACAGGTTTAGGAGATATGCAGGGCACCTACAGGTAAGCCTTATCATAGGCTTACCTGTAGGTTAAAGTGGTTGCCACAAGTTGACAGCCACTTTAAATGCTATATTTACTCTACCCAATGTTTTCAGTGAATGTAACATTTCTTGTAATAGTCAGAAAGCTTAAAGCGGTTATACATATCTCCTGAAAAAAATGGGCCCCTGCAGGTTTAAGTCATAATGTTCTAGTATGCACTGCATGTCATTATGACAGACTTACATGCACACTGAGCCCTCCAGCACAGTGGTGTCACGACTTCCCCTGGTCCCTGGTGCTTCTATCTTCACCCAGTTTTACATTTTTCCTTTGTATAAAATAAAGTGAGCCTTTTATAATGCATGTGCCATATTTTAATATCTGAGTTGAAAGGAAAAGTTGCAGTGTGTGCTCGGAAAGAAGGCTTTAAAGATGCTAATTAAGGCTGACAGATCTTTTGAAGCCCTCCGTTTCTCATGAGGGATGCCTTTATTAATGCTTCAAATCTTGGAAACCCTATGCTTGGACTTGGAAAAACCTATGCTTGGACTTGGAAAAACCTATGCTTGGACTTGGAAAACCTTATGCTTGGCCTTGGAAACCCTATGTTTGGCCTTGGAAACCCTATGCTTGGACTTGGAAAACCCTATGCTTGGACTTGGAAAACCCTATGCTTGGCCTTGGAAACCCTATGTTTGGCCTTGGAAACCCTATGCTTGGACTTGGAAAACCCTATGCTCGGCCTTGGAAACCCTATGCTTGGCCTTGGAAACCCTTGAGCTGGTTGGACACCTACAGGGGAAAGTAGGAACTGCAATTGTGTGGTAGAACGCACAATCAAGGGATTGATAGCATTGGTAAGGCTGACAGTTGTATACTTTAGGCTATTAGTTCACCACTTTAACAACCAAAATCTACCTACCCTACATCCAGGTGTCCTTTTGGAAAACAGAAACTAAACAATGCACATCTATTTACAAAAGCAGTATCTCTAGGATCAACACTATTTTATTGAGGAAATAACTTAGTTGTTTTATTAACTGTTTTATGAACATGAAGAACAGAAAGGATAGCGTTCTCTCCCGTTAGGATATAAATGTTGCTTCATTGCTTTTGTTAAACATATTTCCCAGACATAATGTTTGAAAAACAAGAGGAAGTAGACAGCATTCATTTGTCGGGAAATGCAAAAGATCTGTCAGGAACATATATTGTTCGAATCATTCACTGTATAAATGTTTATATAGCAAAGTACATATGTTAAATGTTAACAAAAATCCAAATCTCAGAAACATCAGCCAAACATTTTTTACAGGCAACTATTTAACGTTGTCACACGAAAAAATGTTAACTGAGTGAATCATCATGTAGCAAAGACCTTCTGTAAATTAAATGCACAAAAAAATTGAGAACATTTTGTAAATATATTTGTAGGGGAAATCAAGTAAAACTACTTTATTATCACAATGCTGAACCCACCTTTGTCTTGCTATACCCTGAATACAACATGGTGAAGCATGGCCAATTATTGTCAGCTAAGTTATAGATTGGGTGGTTATAAGTGTCACAGTGGGGTTGATTTATTGAAACAGGAGAGTGTAAAATCTGGTGCAGCTGTGCATGGTAGCCAATCAGCTTCTAACTTCAACTTGTTCAATTAAGCTTTGAAAAAAAAAAAACTGGAAGCTGAAAATCACTGTTGTATTTGGCACTGCTAAAGTGTTTACCAGGATCATCCAGGTCCTGGGCCTGACTTCATACTAACCACAGGGGGTTGCTCGCTCAGCACCACTGCAATTCACCAAACACCTTGTATTTTTTTCAAGGAATACAAGGCATTTTCTGATGTCCCACCCTGTCTCTCTACATTGTCCTATTAGAAAATGCATTGTATTCACAAAAAAGAAACAAAACTAAAAAACATAGGGCATTCTGTGAATGGTGACAGTTCCAGCACACTGACCACAGAGGGTTGCTCGTTCAGCACCACTACCATTCACACAATGCCTTTTTCCAATGAATACAAACCATTCTATGATTGGGTGAGGTGGAGAGGAGGGGTGGTGATGTTATGCGCTCCACTTCATCCAATCAGAGAATGCCTTGGATGGCACAGGACAGGAAGATTGCAGTGATCACTGTAGTAGGGCCAACTACTACAGTGATTGTCTGCTTCCCCAGTAGAACCCTTAGGTATGAGTTTATAATTACATTTTTTTATTCCATATACATACAATACAAAAGGAGGACTGTAAAAGATGTATAGATATACAATAATTGTGTGTGATATAGGTCCACAACATGTTGTGAGCCAGCATATAGGTTAACATATATCTCAATAATAATTGTGTGAACCAAGGAGTCGGAGCGCAAGGAGGACACCGAGCCCTCCCCCCAGTCCTGCCCCATCTATCAACTGGGCGCATTGGACAAGGGAGACAAGCCCCATTGCCCCAACCCAGCCTCCCCTCCCAGTGCCCACAGTATCCATTGGAAAATGGTGTCAAAACCTTCACCAGATAGTGTAGACTCATCATAACCCGTCAAGAGCCAGTTCTATCAAACAAAGAATGGTCATATTCAAAGAACACAGAGTATACAAAACGAAAACGAGAGAGGAAAGAAAGAAAAAAAAAAAGGGGGAGAAAAGTGTCACGAACCTTGTACAGGTACCAAAGTAGGTGGTGCAGGTAGTGTCCTTCATAGAATGCATTCATGCCGTAGGGATCTCAAGTGAATAATAATTCCAACCTAACCATGTGTCTTTGTATCTATCATGTTGGTCTCTAGCCTCAGGCTGGGTTCACACCTATGCAAATTGGATGCGGCTTAAACCGCATCCAATTCGCAGGACACTTGAAAACACATTGTTTTCAAGGTGTCCAGTTCACATATGTGCGGTGCATTCGCACTCTGCATTGCACAAAAACCGCACACGTTTTTTGTGCAATGTGGTGCGAATTCCCAGCCTGTTGAGTTCAATGGGAGCGCATCTAACCCGCAGATGTGCTCCGCATTGAACAGCGATTTTGCAGGGATCTTTCCCCTCCTCGCTGCACCCCCGCCTCCCTCCCCCCTCCCTCCCCGAGCAGCCGATGCGCTGCGAGAACGGACATGAGCCGCCGAATGGCGGCTCCGCCCCTTCTCAGAAGCAGACGGGCTGGAATTCGCACCGCAATGGTGTGAAACCAGCCTGAAGTATCCAGCGTTCTGCCTCCATGATGGCTTCTACTTTCTTTTTCCATACATATAAGGTAGGGCAGGCCGTCTGTTTCCAATATCTAGGTATCAGGGTCTTAGCAGCATTGAGAATGTGAGGTGTGAAGCTCTGTTTGTATTGTTTGAGGAAGGAGGGAACTCCGTGGAAGAGAAAATACAGCGGATTGCATTCAATATTCCTTAGGGTTGTCTTTTTAATCCAGGGAGTTATAGCCTCCCAGAAGGGCTTAATTTGTGGACAATTTCACCAGAGGTGGAGGAATGTGCCCTGTTGACCGCAGCCTCTCCAACACCTTCCATCTGCTGTTGGGAACATTTAAATCTGCTTAGAGGGTGTCCTATACCATCTAGAGAGGATTTTAAATGATTCCTGGATGCGCGAGCATATAGATGATGAATGAGTAAATATGAGCAGTCTCTGCACTTGAGGGGTAGTGAACTCTTGCCCTAGTTCCCTTTTCTATTCTCTAATATAGTATGTGATAGATAAATGAGGAGAGGTGTTCCCAGTGGGATTATACGGTGCAAAAAAGACAATTTGATCTCACATAAACTGTTTAGAGATAAAATCAAATTTTATTTATTACCATCTAAGTAATATCAGCCAAAACAATGGCTATAATGCCCAACAGAAGGGCTATACATACAGTTCAACACTAGCAAAGGGGTTAGATATACGGTGATGATTACAGTTACATTTGATAAGGAAACATATTACTGATACATGCACTTTAGGTCAACATCCTTTTTCATGTGGACATTGTGATTTGTGCCCTTTCTTGGCTAATAGCCCAGTTACCTACCTCCCAGGTGGAGGGATCCACCGCCCTAAATACCTAGTCACCTGTGACTCCATTGGGGTGGTATATCTGGCCACGTGTGACTGTGGGGGATTCTATGTGGGCAAAACGAAACGTGCATTTTCTACACGTATCGGTGACCATATTAAACCCATAAGGAAAAACAAGATGCCCACAGCGATAGCGAGACATGTTGGTCTAAAGCATGATTTTCCTGGTGCATCATGGCAGCATACACATGGGTTGTGGCTCCGCCCCCACAACATGATAGGACTGGTTAACTATAAATCAAAGACAGACCCGGCTCACCGCATTCTCCTTTTTTTCCTCACCTGATCAGGACTGGAGTCGCGAGGTATCCCTTACCGCTTGTCGCCCCAGCCAAGTTCAGCCTCTCTTGGTGGAAGTCCTTCCTGTACAGTCTCTAAACGAGCTATATGGTTGGAGCCCCATTCTGGTGGTCTGGGGGGGAATATTTCAGCTTCTCCTGGGTGGATGTCCTTCCTGTACAGTCTCTAAATGAGCGATATGGTTGGAGCCCTGGGTGGATGTCCTTCCTGTACAGTCTCTAAATGAGCGATATGGTTGGAGCCCTGGGTGGATGTCCTTCCTGTACAGTCTCTAAATGAGCGATATGGTTGGAGCCCGATGCTGGTGGTGCAGGCCTCTCAAAGAAAGCTTTAAACAAGCTTTGACGTAAGTGACAGCGTTTCCCTTTTCTTTCCATATGCTTTTAACTTCTTTTCTCTGTTTTGTGGGCGTTTGCCATTTCTAAGATGGCTGCAACAGTGCAAAGATCACTCTGAGCATGAGAGGCAGGAAGTGATGTGGTCTCTGTGACCAGTTTCCTGGCTGGAACTTCACCAAGAGGATGATCTGAGTATGCTCAGGCACTGATCTCACTAATGGCAAAAGGTGATAGTTTTAAATGGTTTTATGACATTTTTGGGCAACACATGGTGGAGCTCTCTACTCATGCATGCTGGATGCTTATGTGTTCATTGTTTGCAGGTATGTTTTCCCTTTGTATGGTATTCATCTGGACTTTTCCTATCTTTCTCAGTGTTGCTCTGGGATCATTGTACTCTTTATGGCATTCACCTGGGCTCTTCCTATCCCCTTCTCAATGCTCGCTCTGGGATCACTGTGCTATGCTGTTTTTAAAGTTAAGTCTGCTGCTTGCTCTGTTTCTATGGGGAACACTGTCCAGTCAGACCACCCATTGCTTTTAAGGTAAAGGGATTAGGTAAGTAGTGAAGATTGAGAAAAAGAGAGCCAATATCTATAGTCCTGTAAGGACCACAAGATGGAG
>BLSH010440459.1:656330-673882 GCA_018402905.1 Glandirana rugosa
GACTCGATGTCCGCTCGAGACCTACAATCGCCTGACAGAGCTGCAGAACGGGGAACCGCCGATGTAAACACGGCGGTTCTCCGTTCTGTTAAGGGGGACATAGCAGATCTACTGATCCCTGTCACTGGGATCAGTTAGATCTGTTATGTCCCGACCAGCCCCGCCCCCATACAGTTAGAGCACATGCAGGGAACACAGTTAACCCCTTCACTGCCAATGACATTTACACAGTAATCAGTGGACATTTAAATTTCTGATCGCTGTATAAATGTCATTGGTCCCAAAAAAGTGTCAAAAATGTCCCACATGTCCACTTCAATATCTCAGTCTCGATAAAAATCGCAGATCGCCGCCATTACTAATAAAAAAAAAAAAATAGTAAAAATGCCATGAATCAATCCCCGTTTGTAGATGCGATAACTTTTGCGCAAACCAATCAATATACGCCGATTGCAATTTTTTTTTTTTACCAAAAATATGTAGAAGAATATATATTGGCCAAAACTGATGAATAATTTCCTTTTTTATATATTTTTTTTGGATATTTATTATAGCAGAAAGTAAAAAAATGTTCTTTTTTCAAAATCGTCGCTCTTTGTTTATAGCGCAAAAAATAAAAACCGCAGAGGTGATCAAATACCACCAAAAGAAAGCTCTATTTGTGGGAAATAAATGATAAAAATTTTGTTTGGGTACAACGTCACACGACCGCGCAATTGTCATTCAAAATGCGACAGCGCTAAAAGCCTAAAATTGGTCTGGGCAGGAGGGGGGTTTAAGTGCCCAGTAAGCAAGTGGTTAAAGAAATTGTCAGACTCCATGGACTATCAACAAATATCATATCTGACCACAGAGTCCAGTTCACCTCCAGGTTCTGGAGAGCCCTGTATTCCTCTCTGGACATCGAGTTATCCCTCTCTTCGATTTACCATCCACAGATTAACGGTCGTACAGAATGGACCAATCGGACGTTGGAGCCCGACTGGGCTGTCCTTTGGGGGGGGGCGGCAATGTCAGGAAGCATCACGGAAGAATCGGGGCAGAATGCCCATTCCTGTGCACAGGTGCGTGCATGCACGCTGCAGGTGACTGTCTTGGTGCCTAGATATGCTATTTAAACTGGACAGCACCATGTAGCCGGTGCTGTCCATTCTACAGCGTTACCTGTGTCCCCAGAATTGAGTTTACCTGAGTTTCCTGTTTCTGCTTTGCCTTCCGCCTGCACTGACCCTGGCTTGGCTTCGACCACTCTTCAGTCTCATCCCTGTGTTCCATGCTGCCAGCATGCTGATGACCCTGCTTGTACCGGATTATTATCTTGCCTGCTCCCCCTGTACCAAGCTGCCCGCCTGTTGCCAACCCGGACCGCACCACTACGCTACCACCCAAGCACGAGCCCGGAGAAACCCTCCACGCTTGCACCAGTGACCCAACCATGCCTTTGTGTCTCCCTGCACTCTCGAGATCCCTGTCTGCACTACCAGGGGTTCCGGAATCAGGGTCATAAGAGAGGTTGCTCCTTGCATAAGCCAGACTCCACTATCAGGTGCGTGACACACTGTCTGATTTGGATCTGCGTAGTAGGTCATATGCTAATCTCGGATGTTTACCTTGCCAAACAAAATATGCAAATTCCCTGCGTACCTTTTCAAAAAAGATTTGAGGGAGGGCTATGGGTACAGTGTGCAATAAGTAAATTATCCTTGGCAGGACAGTCATTTTGAGGGCACTAATTCTACCAAACTAAGTAAGTGGTAGGTCTCTCCAGGCCAGAAGGTCTTTCGTGATCCCTGTCAAAAGTTTTCCGTAGTTGAGATCATACAGGAGATTTGGGTCTGAGGATATTTGAGTCCCTAAATAGGGAAGTGAGGTATTTTGCCATTGAAAAGGGAACGATTGCTGCGGGGATTTGGCCATTGTTGAGGGGATGTGAATAGGCAGGAGCTCTAACTTGTCAAATTGTATTTTGAAGTTTGATATTTGCCCAAATTTGTGGACCTCCGACATCAGCATAGGAAGGGAAATTTGGGGATTGGATAGGTAGAACAACAAGTTGCCCCCATAAGCGGACAGCTTATGTTCAGAATATCCAATATGAAGTCCCAAGACATTAGAGTTAGCTCTGATCGTGCGGAGGAAGGGCTCCAGCATGAGGGCAAATATTAAAGGCGAAAGTGGGCACCCCTGCCTAGTCCCATTTCGTATAGTGAGGGGTGCGGAGAGGAGTCCATTAACTTTTACTGTGGCTGTAGCGTTTCTGTACATTGATTTAACCCATCCTAGCATCCGGTCTCCCAATCCTAGCTCGCGTAGTACCGAAAACATATAGACCCAATTTACCCTGTCAAAAGCCTTCTCGGCATCCATTGAGAGAACAACACAGGGTTTCTGTTCAGGCCTGTTCTGCGCCCAGTGTAAAATATGTAGAGCCCTGATTGTGTTGTCTCTTGCTTCTCGTCTGACCATGAAGCCCGTCTGATCAGAATGAACCACAGCTGTAACATGATTCTGAAGGTGAAGTGCCAAGATTTTAGCTAGTAGTTTAGTATTGGAATTTAACAGGGAAATGGGTCTACAGTTTGGACAATGCTGAGGATCTTTACCCGGTTTGGGTATAACCGTCACGTGAGCTAGTAAAGCTTCTGGTGGCAGGGGGTTGGACGCACTGATAGAATTAAAATAAGTGCTTAGAGGTGTCGCAAGGATATGGAATTTGTTTTATAATAGGTGTTAGTGAAGCCATCTAGCCCAGGGCTTTTACCCAACTGGAGGGCAGCTAAAGCTGTACCTATCTATTCTTCCATAAAAGGCCGCTCTAATTCCTCTAGGACTTGGGAAGGCAGGGTAGGGAGTTCAACCGCTTCTAAGTATGATTTTATGGCGTTCACAATCGCATGGGGCTGGGGAAGATTGTAACTTATAAAGCAATGCATAGTATTGTTAGAATTCTGTCACAATGGAGTGAGAGTCTATTATTTGTCTGCCCTGTGTTGTCAAGCCATGGACATGATGAAGAGTCTGCTGCTTCTTTAACTGTCTTCCCAGAAGTCTCCCGCATTTGTTACCGTGTTCGTAGAAGCGGCGAGCATAAAAACAAAGTTTATCTCTGGCCCTACGATTCAAGCACTAAATGAGCTCAGCCGCAGAACGTTCAATTGTTCAGCGTCCGCAGAGGCACAAGAAGCCTTGTGCTTCACTTCTAAGTCATGGATTTAGTCAAGTAGGTCATTGATTTCTTTCTGCTTATTTTTCTTTAGAAGAGACCCATGGGATATTAATTCTCCCCTAATGACCGCTTTGTGGCCTTCCCACACTGCCTGGCTAGACACTTCCTCTGCTGAGTTGGATTCAAAATAATATCGCATAGAGTGGGTGATCACCTCCATCACCCCAGGGTCATCCAGAAGACCCTCGTTAAGTTTTCTCCCCTCCGTGGACAGTGGCTTGGCTAAGTATAAGTCTGATCAGTGAGTGATTCATAGTTGTGGATTCTACGGTGGAGGAGCAAACATTCCTAAGAAAGAATTGATCAACAAAGGACATATCCAAATGAGAATATGTATCAAAGGTTTTTGAAAAGTAACTATAATCAGTAGGCCCTCCTGAAAACCCTCCAGTTTTTTAAGGGTGGTGGAGATGAAGTGGGCCATGCGTGAGTTAGGGGCATATAGGTTTGCTAGGGTGAATGTCTGACCTTCAATGGAACCTTTAATAAACAAAAAGTGACCTTCCGGGTCAACCAGGCTAGAAATTAGGGAAAATGGGCAAGATTTTTTTTATGGCAATAGAGACTCCACTGGCTTTTGGTATTGGAGACAAACTGTGGTACCACTGGTTGTACATTGTAAGAGGCAGGCGGGGAGTGGATTTGGCAGTAAAATGCGTCTCCTGAATTAAAATGATATCAGAAGGTAAGCGGCAGCAGTTCCTGCCAAAGACGTCCTCTTTTGAAAGGGCTGCAGAGACCTCTGATATTATAAAACAACATTTTTAATGTATCAGGCATGACTGGTAAGGGTAACATTCCTACAATGCAAGCTAATAATAATGTGCACTCCCACTGCTTCACTCATCACACAGTATATAAACATAGAGAAAGACATCTCTAAACCAAGCCCTATCCCCAACAGAAATATCTGAGAAGGTAGTAGGTAGTTCAACAGTTCAACAAAAAAAAGAAAAAAAAGGAAAATAAGAGAAAAAAGTCAGCAACACCACCACGCCATTTCCCAAGGCGTGGGTAAGAGCTAACAAGGAGATGAAAGGTCTCCGGGGAGAAAAAAGCCATCCCCACAGAACTCCCATCTGCCAAACTGTTTTTTTGATTATTGTACCCCTGGAATGGGGTCTCACCTATTGGGGTAAGCGTGACTGTCAACATGGTCTGGGGTAGAAGGGACAACCTGGGTCATAAAAAATAGAAAGTTATTCAATTGAATTATTCCAGTGGCTAAGGACATAAGCTGTGAAACTTGACGTTCTGCTGAATGAGCTTCTTTCCGGGGTTCGGGAGTCTCAAGGGAGGTGAATAGGTAGCTCAACGGAGCCATACCAGAAGAACAAGTAACATAAGTTCCACGGAAAGTGCCCCCTTAATTTGATCACTTCAACCCGCTTTCAACATCACGAGAAAATCAAAATGAAGCAGGATCCATTAATGGGTAACTCTGGTGGATTCGCTCAGCAGTAGAGCTTGAAAGGTAATCAAGCAGAAGAAGTTGCGGATGCACTCTGACTAGAGGGACATGGTCTGTTCCTCTTGCGGGATTTAGTAGAGGCATGGCGCCATCTTTCTGGATGTTGTGGCAGGGGAATTGAAGTGTTCAGTCTCCAATCTGGGATATCTGTAAAAGGCAGATCCAAAGTGTCCAAAAAGGCTGCTAAATCATCCTCGGTGCTTAAACTCGCAGTTGTCCCATTTCTAGAAGCTGTCAGACGGAATTTGAATTCCCACCAATATGTGGCCCCAGCAGCGCGTAGTGCCTCCAGCACAGGGTATACAGCCTATCGTTGCATTAAGGTGCGTCTTGACAGGTCTGGATATAGAGAGATTTGGGTGCCATCAAAGTCAATCGTTGGTGTGCTTCTTGCTGCTTTCATGATGGTGACTTTCAAAGAATACTTGTGCAGTTTACAAATCACATCCCTCAGGTTATTCACATCCTGAGGAATAGGAAGCAGGGCATGGTGGACTATTTCAATAGTATTTGGTGATGCAGAACCCAATATGTGTCGGAACAGCCCTTGCACTGTCGGGAGCAGGTCAGAGGCACGTGTGGCTTCAGGCATGCTGGGAATGTGTATGTTCTGTCTCCGATCCCAGTTTTCTTGGTCATCGAGCTGATCCAACAAGGAGTTAATGATGTCCTCATGATGTCTGGATGTGTCTTTAAGTGCTGTCACTGTCTGTAAAACTTCATCCTGATTAGTTTCCAGAGCCTCCACCCTGTGCCCCAATGCTACATTGTCTTCCCTCAGGTCCTCCACAGCTTTCTTACATGAAAGCTCTACAGCTGCAGTAAGCTGCTGAATGTCTGCTTTGGTGGGAAGTGCTTTAATGTGCTCTCTAAGGTCCCAGTCTCCCTCTGCAGTGTCTGGGTCTGAGATGTGGGAAAAACGGCTTGCAGAGTGGGTGGAGGTGGAGAGACTGTATTATCTCACCTGTGGAGTAGCTGAGGGACCCAGGGATCTACAGCCCTGTGCTGGTGAAGCATGAAGGGCCGCCGCCGCGCCGGTCGCCATCTTGGCCGATGATCTGGTGCCTGGATTGTGCGGGGTGAAGAAGGAGTGGAGCCTGCCGTCCGGATCGTGGCTGCGAAGTCTTGCGGCGCTTGGAGGGCATTTGGAGTCGATGGGGAAGGGTCTAAATCTGTATGCCACTGGTTGTAATGCTAAGGCTAGTCAGAGCTCTGTCCAGGCATCCTCACTCCATGTCAGTCAGGCCACACCCCCTCCTCATGTATGAGTTATGCATACTTACATTGAGCCAAGCTGGACCAATGTAAGTAAGATTATATCAGGAGATCAGCTTTAGGGGGTAAATTGCTAATATACATGTGTATACCTTTGTATTTGAGCTCTTTTTTTGGTGTTTTCATCATGGCTTGTCCTGCCTACTGCTACCTACTCAAAGCTCTACAGCTCTGAAGGGCATTGGTTTCCTGCAGGATTTTAGGCCTGTTCTACTCTGTATCTTCCCTTTTTTCTGCTTTGAATTTCTTAACCTTAATGTCTTCTTTAATTATACAGCTCTTAATTCAGGACTTGCATAAGAGAGTATCCTGGGTTTTGTGTTAGGATTTAATTTAGATGTTAGGTAGATTACGCTCAGAGGTCCAGATTTTATCAGGGAAACTGTATCTGAAAATGCTGTTTATTTATTTTTAATATTCAAAGCAAATTCGCCCATCCATGTCTCCATGCTTTATTTTGCATAGGAATCTCTTTGAAAAACCTCTCCTCCCATCATTTCTGGCAATGGCCATCTTGAGTAAGGCCAGAGCATTCATGTAGCATTTATTATTATTTATTACAGGTACTTATATAGCACCATCAATTTACGCAGCGCTTCACATGTACAGTATATTGTACATTCACATTCAAATGCAATTTTTTGGGAAAAAGTACACTTTAATGATTTTTTAAAAAAAACACACAATATTTACCCTATTTTTTTGTATAATATGAAAGATTATGTAAATAGATACTTAACATGTCACGCTTTAAAATTGCGTTTGCCCATGGAATGGCAGCAAACTACGGTGCTTAAAATTTTCCATAGGCATCGCTTTAAACGCCTTTACAGTTACCAGAGTTACACAGGAGGTTCGGTGATAGAATTATTGCTCTTGCTCTGATGTTCGCGACAATACCTCACAGATGTTTTGCAATCACTGTTTTTCTTTTATTACATTTATTGCTATCACAAGGGATGAACAACATCCCTTGTGACAGCACGGGCTGTGACAGGTCTTCTTTATGGAGAGATCTGGGGTCTATTAGACCCCAAATCTCTCCTCTGGTCTCCAATGCAGCCGATCAGACTGATTGGCTGGTTTGCTGGCGCTATTGGCCAGGTAAACAAGGTGGCTGAACCAGAAGTAATGACATACTCGTTGCTCCCAATTTCCTGGGGTTACAGAGAGAGAGAGGAACTAGTTAGTTCCTGTCTCTCTCTGTTCTGTGCAGCCGATGCTGCCGGTCGCACTGCTCCTGGGCTCCGCGAACAGACACTAGAGCCCGGAAAGGCGGCGTTGGCAGGGGGAGGCGGGTGGATCACCCTTCTGCCACCCACAGAAGTGATTGAGTGGTTATTTAGCCACTCTAATCACTTCTGCTACAAAGGGAATCCCCGGCTGAAATTTTTCATACTGGGATAATGCCTGTAGGTGCAGGCATCATCCCGGTATAACCACTGCAAACCAAGGACGATCATGGATACCGTACGGGAGGCAAGTAGTAAAAACAAGTAAATGGGAAATACTTTCCTAACTATATACTATATTTATGTTATCTATTATATTTATGTTAGCATCATAAGGATTATCCCCTTACCCCTTTGCATCTGCTTTAAAAGTTCTTAACGCTCAGGGGGGTGGGAAGGATTGGCAATCAAGTGACCATTGTGATTGGCTGTCACAGTGGTCACATGATTGGAAGCTAGTCTCACCATCTACCGATGTTCTCTTGGGACCAAGAGCCATTTTCGGCAGCTCGGTCTCAGCACATAAACATTGCCCGCCCAGCAACGCATATGTGCAGCGTGTGGGTGCTAAAGCCCAGCTTTTTGCCACTGCACATATGGGTTATTGAGGTGTAAATGGGTTAAAAATAGTCAAAGTTGATTTGAGAGAGTTTAGTTACCCTTTAGGTCTCATGCACACAGGATGTTTAAAAAAAGCCAGTGCTGCTGCCAGGAAAAAGCAGTGTTAAAAACGCGCTGTTAGCTGCATTTTTGAACAGCGTTTGTTGGCGTTTATGGGCGTTTTTTCGCATTAGTGTTTTTTGGCTTGAAAAACACTCCCTATAATGTAAAAACGCCTAAAAGTGCTAAATGTGGCTAAATGCAGCTAACAACTTGTTATAGTGTTTAGCAGCATTTAGGGGCGTTTTTAATTTTTATTGCTCCTGGAAGTACAGGCTGTCATTTTTTTCTACTGCCCCTAAACGCTGCTTCCAAATGCCTCTTGAAAGTTTATGTGTGCATGGACACATAGGCTAACATGGAGGGGCATTTAGAGGCAGTTAAAAAAAAACGTCAGACGCCCCTAACAGAAGCTGTAAAAAATGTCCTATGTGCATGAGCCCTAAATGTTAAGAACTCACTTTAGGTGTTATAAGGTTAGGTGGTGAATAGGGATGGGCTCGGGCGTGTTCGGATGGTACCCGTCAGGAAGCCATCGCTGCACACCGCCAATTATAGGCAGTGAGGCATTTCCCGGACGGCAGCTGCACATACACACGCTGCCCATGATTGGCAGTGTGCAGCGATGGCTTCCTGGTGGGTACGATCCGAACACGCCTGAGCCCACCCCTATTCTTGGAACAGATTTAAAGTGGAAGTAAACCCTCCTATTGTTTACAACCAAGGAAGCTGCCATCTTGGCTATGTTTGATCTTCAACTGCCATGGTGCTGCACATGTGATCAGTTATGACACCACCCATTCGATGGTTTGGCATTTTGGTTGAGAGCACAACCAATGTGACAATTAGCATGTAACTGTTTTTTGAAACTGTTAAATCGATGGGTATACTTCTGTTTTAAGGGTAACTACAAGTAAACCTTTTTTTATTTTGGATAGCGTGGAGAGGGATTAGAACACCTGTCAGGTTTTTATTGCTGTCTCTGCCTTTGGAGATTCACCCTCTCTTTTTGTCCTGTTTACCATTATCATCAAGAGTGAAAGTGAATGAAAATCCCAAATGTGGGTTGTCACCAGAACAGGAATAGAAGTTGAAACCTGGTGACAACCAGAGATATTTTCACTTTGGAAGGATTTCCTCTCACTTCCTGTTTTAGATATGGGATGGGAAGTGAAGGAAAATCTCCCAAATGGGACACAGAGGGCAAAAAAAACTGACGGGAATTTTAACCCTCCCTTTCACAGTCCAAAATTAAAATAAAAATACTATTAGTTCTACTTTAAAATGGATGTAAACCCGATTCATGAAATTTGAGCTGGGCACATAGATCTGCAATGTTTTCTTATCTCTCTTAAAAGCACTATGTTCCCTGGGCTGTCTTTTGTTTAGTAGCTCCGTTACAAGCCTGATAAGTTCTCACACGTTCTCCAAGATGGGAGATAGAAATGTGTCGGGGGAGGTTGCTATAAATACTATAGATTAGCAGAGAAATTGCTGTCTAAGAGCCGGGCTAGGTACATTGCTTTCTGCCTTTGCCTATGTGGAGTGGGGGTGTGTGCCTTTCCTCCAATCAGCTGTCTTGGCTGTATTCCAATGGTCCACTCCCCGAGGTAACCAGGAAGAGAAAAATGTTAAAGCAATCTCCACTTTCTAAAGGATATTTACAGAAGGAGACAGCAGATATACATGTAATAATTTTATTTAGTGACAGGAGCTTTGACTGGCGTTCAGAGAGCTTTAACAAAGCGTGTCCGAAGCCATGTTTTGAAGCAAGTGTAAACTAGCCCTTAGTGTTAGGGGCAACTTTCGTGAGAGTATTACTTTTTTTTCCCCCAACGCCTTAACTAACTCACAGGGCTGTGAAACAAACATAATTCCAACGTTGGAGCAAATCTCCTCGTACACACAGTAGAATTATGGCTCACGGCATTGAAAAGATACAAATACAAGAAAACATAGTAATCAGCAGATGCATGACATCTACAGTACAAAGTAATGTATTTGATTATCAGTTTTCATTCTAATTAATCAGGCCTAGTATGTGCCTCATCCACTGCAGGTCTGTTGTGGGCCAGCTGGATTTTCTCAGTCTCTGTGACAATTTTAGCTGCTCCCCAAAAACATGAACACTTAGCAATTCATATTAATTGCCTTTGATTTTAAGTGTAATACATTTCTCCTTTTTTGGATATGCTGTCTAGCATCATAAATATTCCATTTATAGACTTGAATCCTACACAGCCTTTCCTTATATCCAAGTTATGCTATATGTTTTAAACCTTATTGTTCTTTTTATTTTTTTTTTATTATAATTACTATTCTTTGTTCTATCTAAATAATTGCATCCAAATATGAACATTAGCTAACAGTATATAAAAATATAAAATTTTCACATTGTGAGTAATATGAGACATCGAGACAATAATATCTGCTGTTAAGCACAAATGTGTAATTTGTGTGTGCAAAGAAATATTAGCTGTTTGGATCCTGGAAACCATCTTGCTTAAAAGATTTTAGAAAATGTTCATTACATCTGGCATGGACTCTGGTTTCCTTCAGTGAGCTCCAAATAAATACACCATGACTATATAAGAGCTAGAAGATGTCAGATGTCACCAGATTAGGCTTCTTGTGTGATATAAAAAAGAATCGTATGCTTCCCAGAACTTCTTGGTTTGTACAGACCCACAAAATATACAAACTGTATTCAGGCAACTATTATGATGAAATTACATGATATGATGGCAAAGGGGAGTAAATGTGGAACACGGGAATATATTTATCATTGATAGAAGTTAAGCGATTACTTGTAAACATAATTAGATATTACAAATTAAAAATACACTTGTCAGCGTGTAATTTTAAATGAAAACGGACAGCAAAAAAAGATAAAAAAAGTGATAAATTTATAAAGGCATAGACAACAAGTAGGATTTTTGTTCTTGGATGTATCATTTCTCCCTGTAGCAAGAAATTAAGATTCATCAGCAGTAGGAAATGATGATTTGCCCTGCAGCAGAAAATGAAGACTCACCCTGCAGCAGAAAATGAAGACTCACCCCGCAGCAGAAAATGAAGACTCACCCTGCAGCAGAAAATGAAGACTCACCCTGCAGCAGAAAATGAAGACTCACCCCGCAGCAGAAAATGAAGACTCACCCCGCAGCAGAAAATGAAGACTAACCCCACAGCAGAAAATGAAGACTCACCCCGCAGCAGAAAATGATGACTCACCCCGCAGCAGAAAATGAGGACTCACCCCGCAGCAGAAAATGAAGACTCACCCCGCAGCAGAAAGTGAAGACTCACCCCGCAGCAGAAAATGAAGACTCACCCCACAGCAGAAAATGAAGACTCACCCCGCAGCAGAAAATGAAGACTCACCCCGCAGCAGGAAATGAAGACTCACCCTGCAGCAGGAAATGAAGACTCACCCTGCAGAAGGAAATGAAGACTCACCCTGCAGCAGGAAATTAAGACTCATCCTGCAGCAGGAAATGAAGACTCCCCCTGCAGCAGGAAATGAAGACTCACGCCGCAGCAGAAAATGAAGACTCTCCCCGCAGCAGAAAATGAAGATTCACCCTGCAGCAGGAAATGAAGACTCACCCTGCAGCAGAAAATGAAGACTCACCCCACAGCAGGAAATGAAGACTCACTCCACAGCAGGAAACGAAGACTCACTCCATAGCAGGAAATGAAGACTCACTCCGCAGCAGGAAATGAAGACTCACTCTGATGCAGGAAATTAAGGTTTACCCTGTAGCAGTAAATGGAAACGTGCCCTGAAGCATGACATTAAGGTTTATCACACAGCAGGAAAGAACACTCACCCTGATGCAGGAAATTAAGGTTTACCCTGCAGCAGGACATGAAGACTCACTCTGCAGCAGTAAATGGAAACTTGCCCTGATGCAGGAAATGAAGGTTTACTCTGCAGCAGGAAATGAAGAATCACCCACACAGCAGCAAAATGAAGACGCATCCCCCTGTAGCAGGTAATGAAGATTCACCCCTTGCAGGAGGGAATGAGGATTCACCCCCGCAGCAGAAAATTACGATTCACCCTCCGCAGCAGGAAATGAAGACTCATCCCAAATTGCGATTCACCCCGCAGCAGGAAATGAGGGTTCACCCTGCAGCAGGAAATGAAGACTCACTCCACAGCAAGAAATGAAGGTTCACGCTGCAGCAGGAAATGAAGACTCACCCTGAAGAAAGAAAATAAAGTTTACCCCGCAGAAGGAAATGAAGACTCACCCTGAAGTAGGAAATGAAGACAAACCCAGCAACAAGAAATTAAGGTTTACCCTGCAGCAGGAAATTAAGGTTTATGCTGCAGCTGGAAATGAAGACTCACCCCGCTGCAAGAAATTAAAGTATACTCCACAGCAGGAAATGAAGGTGCACCCCACAACAGGAAATTAAGTTCCACCACACAGCAGTAAATGAAGACTCACCCTGAAGTAAGAAATTAAGTTCCACCCTGCAGCAGAAAATGAAGTCCCACCCTGCAGCAGGAAATGAGGACTCACCCTAAAGTAGAAAACAAAGCCTCACCCTTCAGCAGCAAAATAAGGTTTATCCCACAGTAGGAAATTAAGGTTTACCCCACAGCAGGAAAAGAAGACTCACCTTAATGCAGTAAATGAAGACTCACCCCACAGCAGTAAATTAATGTGATACTTCTATTGCTGCTTTGAAACGACTTTGGCTTGTGACCCCGACTACGAAACTCTCTCCTGCATCGACCTTGGCTTGTGACCCCAACACTGATCATTGGTCTAGCTATTCAAGCTTTCCTATCTCTAGCAGACCAGAAGACTGAGCTTGTCTGACGTTGTCGGCCATTGGTCTCCACTCATTACAGGCATTCTCCTAGCACACCCACAGCAGGAAATGAAGATTCCCCCACAGGAGGAAATAAAGATTCCCCCCGCAGCAGGAAATGAAGATTCTCCCCATAGCAGGAAATGAAGATTCCCCCCAAAGCAGGAAATGAAGATTCCCCCCACAGCAGGAAATGAAGATTCCCCCCATAGCAGGAAATGTAGATTCCCCACACAGGAGGAAATAAAGATTCCCCTCACAGGAGGAAATAAAGATTCTCCCCGCACCAGGAAATGAAGATTTCCCCCACAGCAGGAAATGAAGATTCCCCCCCCACAGCAGGAAATGAAGATTCCCCCCCCACAGCAGGAAATGAAGATTCCCCCCCGCAGCAGGAAATGAAGCTGGTCACAGTGTAGATATTTATATTACCTACAAGTTCCAGCATCCAGCAGGCTAGGTTCATATTTGTGTGAGACGTGTTCCCACAGCACAAAAAAACACACATTCCTCTAGCAGGTGCACGGCAGTACCAATCTTGCCAGAGTGTGTGAGAAACATGCAACAAAATGCATGGTAAAAAAGCACCATGCATTTTCGTGTGATTTCTAAAAAAAAGGATTATGCACTTATTTGGTGCGATTTAGATGCGGTAGGTAAATGAATAGGCTGTCTGACCGCAATGCATGGTAACATTGAGAAAAAAAACATTCAGCAAACATTGCAGCATGTGCACTGCTGCATCACACAATTATGTACCTAGCCTTATTTGCATGGGTATGCTGATTATGGGAGTTTTCAAAGGAACTTGATAGGGCAGAAATATAAGAGCTGTTATTGCTTACATATTTTTAAAGGTGCACTGGGATTGATTTTCTAAAAAAAATTGACTGGGCAGTTGCGCTTTACAAGGAGATTTGCTCCAGAGCTTAGTAAATAAGGTGAAGTTTCACTTTGCAAAGAATACCCAATCACAAGCAAGGAAAATAAAAAAACAGCATTTTTACTTGCACAAATTTGTTGATTGAAGTTAGCAGAGCTTCCCCTCATTTACTAAACTGTGGAACAACTGCACTCACAAAGTGCACAGTCTATTTGCCTTCAGCAAATTAACCCCACTGTCACTTTGGCCATTGATGGTTAATAGACTGTATCTGAACATAGACCACATTTCCAAATGTATAATTACCCAGCCACTCTTTCTCACTGCCTCCCCACACTTCTATAAGGAAGTGAGCGGACATTCACCAGACCCAAACAGTGGCCCTGTAAACCCTGACACAGCCACATCTGGAGCTTAGAAACAAGGATGATGAAGTGAGAAGACAAGAAGGGTTGCTTGGTTGGTATATATGTCAGGGGGGTGGTCTAGCTCTGGGTAAGTCATCCTTATCCTATGTTTGATTTTTTTGAGTCAGTGATGTTGAAATAGCACATACATTTGAAGCACCTACATCAGTGAAATAATGAATGAAGGTAAAATCTGGCCATATACTTCTCAAATTTAAAAATTAGCCTTGGTGAAAAATGATCAGCCAAACATTAACTGCAGGCTATCAGATATAGTCACTGCACGGGTATTCAGGCAGCATGAATACAGCGGGCAGTGGACATTACTCCATCCATGCTAAACAGCTAAACTCGGGTTGAACAAGAGAAATCTATATGTGTATGGCCATTGGCCAGCATTAGGGAGACAGCCCCAGAGGATGCAAATTCAAAACCAAATCACCACCAGTGGCAGCTCCCATATTTGCAACCTGAATTTTAAAGTTGAGAAAAATCCGAGCACTTTTGCCATCTTCTGGATGAAATGCATAATGCAGCTGAGACAGTTAGGCCTGGCTCACACCTATGCATTTCTTAGTGCGTTTTCAGTTTTGCAGAAACACACTACAGTCCATTTAAGGTGGTTGTCAAGTCCCCCCCCCCCCCCCCCAAGAAAACACCTGCAAAGCAAAGGCATAATAAGCTAGTATACAACTAACTCATTATGAAATACTTACCTTGGAACAAAGCTGTTGCAGCGGTCTCGGCACACCGCTGTGACCGGCGACATGCTGTTTCTGGGTCCGCGGCTCCGTCCAATCACATTGCGGGCTCCAGCTCCCACTCCCGCTGTCACTCCCGCGCATGCACATGGGAGCCGTCATTTGTGGCACGTCACCCCGGGGGCCGATTCTTCAGTTCTCATGTGCCGATGATGTCGGCACATGCAGATACAGGGAATATCTCCTAAACCGTATTCCCGGGACCTACAGGTAAGCCTTCTTATAGGCTTGCCTGTAGTTTAAAGTGGTTGTCATGAGTTGACAACCACTTTAACATAGTTTCCCATGGATGTAGTTCACATCTCTGCATTTTATGGACAGGGCCAGGGATTTTTTTTCTGGTTTCTGGTTCCATAGACTTCAATGGATCAAAAATGTGTATTGAAAAGCGCAAAATGCACCTAGAATATACAAACTGCAACCTGCATAGGTGTAAACCAGGTTCAGAGCATGTTTATTTTTTATGGTTATTAGCATGGTAATAGGATAGACACAACCTGATTTTCTTTATTTTTTACATCATGCTTGTGGCTGTCAGAGTCTTGCTATGCCTCATGGGAATTGTAGTTCTGCAACAGCTGGAGGTCCGCTAATTGCATATCCCTGCAGTATACGTTCAAGCTGTATCTATCAAAGTATCTTAAATTATTAGGGTTTCCCCTATCATATTTCCTCTTTAGTTCCTGTTATTTCCAGGGCAGTGAAGATATGAATCTGGTGTTAGATCATGGCCATTGGCTGAAAAGCTATTCCATTGTTCATTATGTGTGCAGGGATTAGCCTAGTCTTGCAATTAACCGCCTTGCTATCAGATGCATAATAAAGAACTCTGATGTCCTGGTGCACAACCCAAACAAGGCACTCTCATGTCTAATAAAGCCTTAATAGCTCATTACAGTCCTTGGGCTGCTCGTGTTTAATAAAATGTTACAGAGGCTTTTTTTTTCCTTCCAAACGTGTAATGAAATTACTGGAGGCTCAAACAACAGACAAGAAAAAAAAAAAAAAAAAAAAAAAAAGACGTGAAGGAAAGACATCCATTCACACCACATAGGTTTTAAAGCAAGGGTAGGTAACTTTTTGAACTGAGTGTGCTAAAAAATTTTTTTTGGAAGTAACCGAGAGTGCAAGATAAATAAAAAAATCTGTTTTGCAGTTTCATTCATAAAAAAATGGTTAAGTTAATAACTTTCAAGAATCCCCAACATCTGTGTTATTGACTACAATGACAACCCCCAACACTGGTGTCAGTGACTGCAAATTTAAACCCCCAGTAGTGGTGTCAGTGCAGCTACATAATCCTCTCTGAACACCAGCGGTAACGGTATTTAGCTGGCAAAAAAAGCCCACACTGTGTAGCACATCTTGTTATTACAAAGGGGCTGGCAAGAACTGGAATCACTAACTTTACTGCCAGACAAAATAGCGACGGGGGTGGGGGGGTGTAAGAGACAGCTCACACACAGATTCTCGGGCTGACAGGCAGAGAGGGAGGGGGAGAGGGAGAGCAGCAGGAAGACGGAGGCACCTAAACTGACCACGGTATCATGGATCAGCAGCCATGATTACCATAGTCAATTGACATAGGGGGACACAGGAACAGGTAGTATAAACCAGGTATATTACAACATAGGGACAAACAACAAGCACTATGTGGTTTAGCATTGTTTAAAAGAACAAGATCTTTTTTTCTTTTTCTTTTTAGGGTTACAACCTCTTTAAATTAAATCTGAGTTGGTAGTTAATCCCCATACATTGCTCTATGGCAATTTAATGCAGGTGTATAATTGTTAAAATGTATTTTTAAATACAGCTTCTATATACCTGAACTTTCCTTTATATCATATACCAGGTATCCTCTGGCCAGCTACATTCAGACTGTGAGAGACAGCAATAGTAGTGTGATCCGGACAGGATCACAGGGAGGCCACATATAAATTGACATGCCATACTATATTGTGCAGTGCTGATAATCTAATACTGGGAGCTTAGAGGAGGACAGAGCAGTGTCAGAGGAGTGATGACCTCATTATTGTGAAGATAATCAATTCCATTTGATAGGCTGGAGGTGGGTATTTGACCAAGCTGCAATGATGATCTGGGTTCTGTTTATGCTACCTGGCAAGCATGCCTGGATCACGATACGTGCAATACATGTAGCGCCCTCTACGCTAGTTAGGTGTTAGAGTGAGATTTTTTGCTAGGTGAGGCAAATTTAGTCAGGCCTGACTTAAATGCATGTTATAATTCTGGGCAGGGGAGTGGCCCAGGGAGAGCTGGAGATTGCAGAAAGAAACACTCCTTGGTTACTCCTCCCCTTTTCCTCAGAAAGTTCTGGAAGAGGGGATGGGAAGAGGAGGTGAGGCTTTCTGAAGTATGTTAAGGGGCCCTGACCAATCCCCAACCTGGACTGGCAGGGGGCAGTCCTCCTTAAATACCGTGGTCAGCCCAGTGGTGGGAGGAGAGTGTCAGTTGGAAGTTTGGATATGTGATAGTGCAGAGGCTGTCATGGCCCAGGGGAGCCCCCAGACTGGGGGTGGGGGGGTGACCTCGGCCTGGAGTGCTCGGGTGCAGCCAGGAGGAGTGAGATCTTGAATTGGAGGCACAAGGCAGAGCGGAAAGGACAGCAGGAGAGAGCATTATCGGAGGGAGATGTTCAGTGAGGAACTACAAGTTACAGAAGTCAGTGAATGACACACCCTGGGATACTGGAGGAGGCATGCCGGAGCAGATTGTGGTGAGAGACAGTCTGGGAAGGATGCAGAGGCCAGTGTGGGATTTGGTGTTGCTGTGGCAGTGGAGGAGAC
>BLSH010440459.1:673892-714000 GCA_018402905.1 Glandirana rugosa
TATTGACCCCTACCACGATCGATCGGTGTTACCTGATGTTGAGGGTCGGGTAGGAGAAGGTCCGGGACGATCGAGAAGATCGACGTTGCCAGAGGAGGTGACGGTGTCGTTGTGGTTTAGGGTGTGACCGGAGACGTAGGAAGGGTCTGACAGAGAGTGGGGTTAGACGAGGCCGTACGGAGGAGGTCATAGGGTCCACACAGTGAGTGACTGAAGACATTGAACATCAAGGAGTGACTTCTAGAGGGAGGCTATTACGAGAGAGGACGACAGGAAAGGAGAGACGGAACACGGAGGTTAAGTTCTAGAGTGAGGAGAACCGACGTGGGCTCGTGAGGTCCGGTTCCAGTGGGGGGGGGGGGCGGGGGGTCAGACGCCCGAGGGGGACCCGGTACTGTCGGAAGACTGGGGGGCGGGGGGGGGGGGTGACCTTGGCCTGGAGTGCTCGGGTGCAGCCAAGAGGAGTGAGATCTTGAATTGGAGGCACAAGGCAGAGAGGAAAGGACAGCAGGAGAGAGCATTATCGGAGGGAGATCTTCAGTGAGGAACTACAAGTTACAGAAGTCAGTGAGTGACACACCTGGGATACTGGAGGAGGCATGCCGGAGCAGATTGGGGTGAGAGACAGTCTGGGAAGGATGCAGAGGCCAGTGTGGGATTTGGTGTTGCTGTGGCAGTGGAGGAGACCGTTGCAGCTAGAAGAGCTAGCAGGGCCTGGAAGAGGATGGGCTGGGAGTTGTAGTCCATTGTGGCTAGCTAGCACCATCCCCAGTTATATGGAACACAAATATCTAATATGCAGAAAATTACTCACACAAGTGCTTTTACGACTTCTTTTTTCCTTTATATTTGCTTTTCAAAATAACAAATGCAGTACAATAAAATTTGAACAAAAAGTCAATAGCATCGTAACACTTTTAATAGTAAAATGGTACATATTGTATAGAAATGTACACATTGGATTAAAAAGAGGGACAACTGAGGATGCACGAGGGACAGCTCCTCCAAATGAGGGATATTAACCCTGTATTGTGTGCTGAGGAGGCTGAAGTGTGAACAGAGTGATCCTCAACAAAGTGTATTTCCACTTTTGCAGCCAAATGGGGATAACCCCTACTTTCTCTTTTTTTACATGTCCTCATTTACATAGCATAATTGAAAATAAATAAATTTAGCTTTAACTTTTTAGATGCTTTATTCTGGACCCACCAGCAATGAAAATCTTAGGTAGTTCTCCTTGTTTATGAGGGGGATGGGCAGCTGTGTTCACCAAAATAAATCCTGTCTGTACTGTGTAGGCAGAGCTGAAAGTGGTTCTGAAAGCTGAATATTTTTTATCTCCATGCATAAGAAACCTTCAGTATGCAGCTTCCCCTGCAGCCCCCCCCCCCCCCAATACTTACCCGAGTCCGATCATGATCTAGCGATGTGCACGAGAGCAGCTGCTCTCCTGGGTCTCTGCCTCCTCATTGGCTCCCACAGCTCTCAATCACAGCCAGTGAGGAGGGAGCGGGGGGCTGCACTGAGCCCCATTCTGTGTGTCTTATGAACACACTGAGCGGGGCTTGGGAGTGAGCAAGCACGAGTGCCCCCATAACACTTTATGCTTACTTTGGGGGCACTGGGAGAAGAGGAGGAGCCAGAAGCACCCGTGGCAGGGGGACCCCGTGAAGAGGAGAATTGGGGTTGTTTTGTGCTAAATTGTAACAAAAAAGGGGTAGTATAACATGTTTGTTACTTAAACATGTAAAGACTGGGCTTCTTGCATTGTATGTAAATGAGGATAGACTTGGGATAGGGTCACTCTAACATTGTTTTAAGCGGAGTTCCACCCATGTAAAAGTCAGCAGCTACACAAAGTATAGCTGCTGATGCTTAGTAAACAGACTCACCTGTCTCACGGTGCAGCAATGCGGCCGCCCAATGCCTCGCTCCTCTCCCCCGCCTCTCCGCGCCGCCGGCATTGGAAGTGTGGGTGCCCGGCCGTGACAGTTTGCGACTTCACAGCCGGGCACACACTACGCATGCACTCTGCCAGTGGCCAAGCAATCTTCTGGGACCTGTGACGTGTCCCAGAAGATTGCAGGGAGGGAGGGGGAGTGGAGAACTTCCGCTCTGGGCCACGGCACCAGGAGAGAAAGTGGGAGCTGGGTACCTGTCAAAACTGAGTACCAGCCCCCCCCCCCCCCCAAATAAAAAATGACATGCCAAATGTGACATGTCAGGGGGTAAGGAGTACTTAAAGTGGAAATTACACTTTTACGTGGAACTCCACTTTAAAAGACCTTGCCGTCAGTCATGACACCTCCTCCTGGAAACATCTAAAAGGTAAGAAATATAAATAAATAAATAAAAAAAAACAGGTGTGAATGGGAACACATAGCAAACATACTGTATACAGGCGGTCCCCGGGTTACAAACAAGATAGGGACTGTAGGTTTGTTCATAAGTCAAACTTGTTTGTAGGTCGGAACAGGTACATTTTTTAAGTGTACCTTCAGCTAAAACAAATATTTTTAAGCTTTTTGGATAGCATAGGGAAGGGGTAACACCCCTGTAATGTTTGTTTTGCTGTCTATGTTTCTGTTCAGAAGATTTCACCTCACTTCCTGTCCCAATGATAATTGGATTTTGAAAATTTTGGGTTGTTGTGGAAACAAGGATTGGTGATAAAGCATCAGTGGAGACATCTTTTTCCCATAATAACTCTTACAGGAGTGAATTTCCCTTCCTAGGGGGAGATTTCCTCTCACTTCCTGTTGTCTCCCTCCGTTTGTAAGTAGGAGTCGTTCATAAGTCGGATGTTTGTAACTAGGGGACTGCCTGTAGTGAGGTTTTCTCAAATTTGACTGCAAAAGTGGAAAGAGGCATTTGAGGGGGACCAGTTTCAACCAGGGAGGGACCCCATTGACGTGAGGAATAAGGTAAATGTTTCTCCTCATTCTTCAACCCCTAAACATAATGAATAAGGGTAGATTTTCTGATATTCCTAGAGTTGGACTTTAAAGTGGTTTTAAACCCTTTACAACCACTTTAGCATACAGGTAAGTCTATAATCAGGCTTACCCATAGGTTCTGTGAATATCTCCTAAACCTGCACAGTTTAGGAGATATACACTGTATTGACATGTGCCAACGTCATTGGCACATGCGCAGTGAAGAAACAGGCCGTGCATGAGCGGGAGTGACGTCATGTGACTCTGGCTATTCACAGAGCCGGAATCCTCGGCCCCCGGAAAGCAGAGGGGCAGTGATTAGGGTTGCCACTTCATCCCTTTAATCCAGGGCACATATGAATTACACAGGTTCTGAGGCTAATTTAATACAGATAAGGTTCCAAGTGAGTGTAATTGGCACCTTAATCAGCCACAGAACCTGAGTAATTAATAAATGTCCTGGATTATAGGGATGATGTGGCAACCCTAGCAGTGATGGATGTGACCTGGAGCGGGGACAGCGCGGGCTTCGTTCTGAGGTAAATGGTACATAATAGGCCAATATGCGATGCATACTAGCCCATTATGTTTTTACATTGCAGGGTAATAAAGAGGAAGTAAAACCCATCAGGGCTTACGTCCTCTTTAAAGCATCAAGACCCATTTATATGATTACATACGTCAAACTGGTTTCGTTTACAAAGGCTGCCTTTAATAAAAAGAAAAATTGTATGCATGAGCAATTTTTTTCACAGATTGTCATGCATGTTTGGCATAGAATGAACCTTTTGTAGTATCTTATTAAATTCAATAGGGTGTCAATGAATCATTTGACACTTGACATGAGCTGGTCATGAAATAACCTGTGAGCTATGCTCCTAGGCTCTCTTAACAGGGAACATGGTAAAGATAGGGATAACGTGACTGTGCTTTGTTATAATAATAGTTCCTTGTAGACTGTGAGTGAGCTCACTGGACAGTATCACAGGGAGTCCACAGATAACTTGGAGCTGTTTTACAACAGCAACAAGAATGCTACAGGCTGCTCAGCTGTTGACAAGCCTGACTGGCTGAGAGCACCAGTTAAATTTAGCACACCAGAGACTGTTCAACAAAGTCTGCAGAGCCTGAGGAGCCCAAAAGAGAGGAAACATTATCTCAGAACCATACCGCCAAGCTGCAACAACACCTAGCAACAGTTGAGGGGGGGAAAAAAAAAATCTTTCATCCAAAAACACTGGGTGGGAGCATGTGTGACCTCCTCCTTCACTGACTGGGATATCTACATTTACTGGACAAGATCAGCTCAGCAGCTGATAGAGCGGTGCAGGCTGTCTGCTGGATACCCTGTCAATGGAAATTAGCACACAGCTTTACTCTTCCCTCTGACAGACATTCTCTGTATTTCATGAAAAGTCACCAGAACCCAAATTCACCAAACCGCTGTTGTTACAAACTCATCTCTGGTCTCTGTTCAAACTGCCAGGTAAGGCAAATACATTTTTACTTTAATATTAAATACAATAGATATTTTATTTTGTATATATATATTTTTATTAATTATTCATATCAATTTATGTTAATTATTCAAATAAATGTGTTATATATATATATATATATATATATACACATATATGTGTGTGTATGTGTGTGTCTGTGTGTGTATATATGTATATATAACACATTTATTTGAATGATTATCTATCTATCTATCTATCTATCTATCTATATACATATATATATATATATATATATATATATATATATATGTGTGTGTGTCCAAAGGGGGGGGGGGGTTGCAGCATATAAGACATTTGTTACAACGGCAAAAAACGTATAGATATATTGACAATTTGTTCTACTATTTTTTACCTTTTAATACATTTCTCATATCCTGCAGTCCCTTTTGAACTTTTTTCTACATATTGCACTTGGAGGGCAGGGCTGTGGTTGTTGGCATGCACTGCATTGCTTGCAGGTACTGTCCACTTTTCCTTTTATTTATATATATTCCATATATATATATATATATATATATACTGTTCATATAGTGTGCGTATATATATATATATATATATGAATATGAGTTAGGGATCTTAAATTGTAAGCTCCTTGAGGGTAGGGACCGATGTGAATGTACAATATATATGTAAAGCGCTACGTAAATCGACATCGCTATATAAGTACCTGAAATAAATAAAATACATATAAATATATATATCTATATTTATATATATATGTGTGTGTATCCAAATAGAAGCTATGAGGCACATGTACTCTTGCCCATTTTTTATTTAATTTTGTATATCACAAGGTAAATTATAATAACCGCTTTGGGCATCCCTACCCTTTCTCAAATTCAGTGGGACACCCAAAACAGTTCTTCTAATGTCCCTTGTGTTATACAAAAGTAAATAAAAAAAACAATAGTACATGTGCCTCTTGCCTTGTATTTGGAGTTATGTGTTTGACAATGCATGGGAGCCCACTAAGTGAAAGTGGCTATAATGGAATATGTGCAGCCCACCAATTTTTGGAAGTGTGAACATGTATATATACTGTAAACTTCCTGTTGGAGAGTGATTACGATCATTCTCAATGATGGCACTGTAGGAATGTAGCCACCCTCTCTTGCTCACTCCCATGGCCCAGGGACCTATGGGATTATGGATTGTGGACTATAGGATTTGTAGTGTGTACATGACCGCAACTAATGTGAACTGCTCAATTCAAACATACGGAAGTAAGAAGGCAAAGGAGAGGTTTGGGTGTGTTTACAGAGAATGTTACAAGTAGGCAAAGAAACACAGTAAGAAACAATTTCATGAAAAATAGATTGCAAGGCCATTAAGTAGTAGATGGGTAAGGATTTGTTTTGGAGAATACTTTAAAATGTTATATGCTTTTGTCTGTAGAAAAAATATCTTTTCTACCTATATGTTTATGTTCATATCAAAATGTTAACACAGCATCTAAATCAGGATATAAGCAACTGTCATTCTGAAGATAACAAACAGTATTTGGGTTTATTTTATAAGATATAATAAAGCAGCTAATAGCAGAATGTATTGTTTTCTCATCTCAATAAATCTGGTTGGTCACTATGGGTTGCTGTACATTGGGTAACAGTACCACTTTATATACTGCTCATAAATGCTATTAAAATATATAAAGGGTAACTCCACTTTCATGGGAAAAATAGCAAGTAAAAAATAATATAGCATGTATAATTGCTACACAATCCAATAATTGTTATTGTAAATGTAGTAAATGTAATAAATGTAATTGGATATTATTAACCAATCGCTTACTGGGCACTTAAACCCCCTTCCTGCCCAGGCCAATTTTCAGCTTTCAGCGCTGTCACACTTTGAATGACAATTGCCTAGTCATGCAACACTCTACCCACATGAAATTTTTATCATTTATTTCACACAAATAGAGCGTTCTTTTGGTGTATTTAATCACTGCTGTGTTTTTTATTTTTTGCTAAAAAAATGAAAAAAAAAAAACAAAAATATTGAGAAAAAAACAAAATCGTTTTATAGTTTGTTATACAATTTTGCAAACAGGTAATTTTTCTCCTTCATTGATGTGCACTGATGAGGCTGCACTGATGGGCACTGATAGCCTACACTGATGGGCACTGATAGCCTACACTGATGGGCACTGATAAAGTGGTTCTGATGGACACTGATAGACGGCACTGGTGACACTGATGGGCAATGGTGAGTGGTACTGATGGGCGGCACTGAAGGGCATTGATGGGTGGCACTGGAGAGCACAGAAAGGTGGCACTGGTAGGTGGCCTTGATGGGAACTGGTAGGTGACACTGATAGGCAGCACTGATAGGTGACACTAATGATGAAGCACTGATGGGCACTGATCGACAGCACTGATGGGCATTGATAGGTGGCACTGGTGGGCATTGATAGGTGGCACTGGTGGGTACTGGTAGGTGGCACTGGTGGGCACAGATGATGCGGCGATGCTTCTCCCTGTTCGGGACTGATGTACCTTTGACAGAAGCTGGTGATCGGCATCAGCGTGAGGAGAAAAAAAACTGATTACAGATCTTCTGTTTACATCACATGATCAGCTGTCATTGGCACATGACAGCTGATCATGTGGTAAGGGGCAGAGATCGGCCCCTTACTCCGATCTGTGATCAGCCGAGTCTCATTGACTCGATGATCACAGAGCGTGCGCCCCACAGGTCATGCACGGGAGAACGTCTATTGACGGCCTCCCAGAAATTAAGGCCCACGCTGTAGCTGTCTTTCAGGCTATAGTGCAGGCGGGAACTGGTTAATAATTACTTTTCCTTTTAAATATACAACTATTTAATTTCTGTAAAATGCAATGCAATATGGCTACCTGGAGGCATTCTGTACACATATGGTGTAGAGAATGCCCCCTAGAAATTTATTTTCCTGCTTGTGTGATTGGTTCACTGATTTTCCCAGAAGTCTGCACTAAGAAGTTGGTCATATTGTTGGCATCCCCTGCAACAAAAATGTAATTTTTGGTGAGATGCATCCAAAGTGAAATCACGTCTAAAGGGTCACTTTCCTCGTTAGAACCCTGCAAGTGCAGCAGATGATTGATAATTATGAATCACTCCTATTCTCATCCACATGGACACAGACAAACAAACATCTATTTCTTCAGAATAACAAAAGGTAGGAATCTGCAATAAAGTTTGTTGAAATCCTTGCAATATAGATAGATCAGAGAGGGGAATGTTCTGTTTCACAATAAAAATGGAGTTACTCTGTAAAATTATTATATTTCATAAATGGCATAAAGACTGGGAAGACACAGCAAACTGCAATGGAACTGTTGGTCATAATACCAGCCCACATACCTGTGATTTTTTTTTCACACTGCGTATGGGGCATAAACAACTGCAACTGATAACCTTTAACAGCTGAATGAATTGTCAGTTCTGCAGGTTTCATCTGATTTCCTGTTCTTTCAGTCAACAGTGTAAATATTATTATTATTATACAGGATTTATATAGCAGCAATAGTCTGCACAGTGCTTTAGAAAGTAAAGGGACACAGTACAGTTACAATATAATTCAAAATAAGAGGGTTATGAGGGCCCTGCTTGTGAGAGTTTACAATCTAAAAGATTTGATATGATGTTTATACAATACAGTAGATAGCTAGATATATATAACAGTTCACAGCAAATGTACTGTACACTTGTAATGTCATAAACACTAGGTAGGTCTATCATACATAATCAGAAAGGAAGTGCAGACACTAAAAAAGATATGCATCCAAATAGATTTCAGGCTAGTGTAACCGGAATTAATGTTACCATAGGCATGTGCCTGTGCACACCCTAAACACCTTGTAGCATTATAATTAGTAACTTCTCCCCCCAAATAGCACAGTGAAAAAAATGTAAAAAAAATGCAACAAATAATAACAAAAATGTACAAGTAGTTAAAAATGTATAACAAAAATAAGAGTCATTCAATGACACTTTGCTACAATGTAAAGTAGTGAGTGTACAGCTTGTATAACAGTGTAAATTTGCTAACCCTTCAAAATAACTTAAAGCGGAGTTCCATGCTTTTTTTGTTTATTAAAAGTCAGCAGCTACAAAAAGTGTAGCTGCTGACTTTTAATAAACAGTAGCTTACCTGTCTCCCGGTCCAGCGACGGCTGCTCCCGAAGCCTCGCTCGTCTCCCCCCTCCTCCCTGCGGCGCCGGCATTGCAGGTGTGGGCACCGGCCGTGGCTTCACGGCCGGGCACGCACTGCGCATGCGCGAGTCGCGCTGCGCGTTGCCAGTGGCCAGGCAATCTTCTGGGACCTGTGACGTGTCCCAGAAGATTGCCAGGAGGGAGGGGCCGCCTAGGAGGAGAGGAGGAGTCGCCTAGGCGGCCCCAAGGCGGAAGGTGGAAGAGGGACAGGAAGTCCCTCTGAAACCAGGGGACACACTCCCCCCCCCAAAAAAATTACATGCCAAATGTGGCATGTAAGGGGGTGAGGAGTGCTTAAAGCGGAAGTTCCATTTTTGGGTGGAACTCCGCTTTAATGCACAGACATTAATGTCTAAACCGTTGGCAACAAAAATGAGTACACCCCTAAGTGAAAATGTCCAAATTTGGCCCAAAGTGTCAATATTTTGTGTGGTCACCATTATTTTCCAGCACTGCCTTAACCCTCTTGGGCATGGAGTTCACCAGAGCTTCACAGGTTGCCACTGGAGTCCTCGTCCACTCCTCCATGACGACATCAGGGGACTGGTGGATGTTAGAGACCTTCTGCTCCTCCACCTTACGTTTCAGGATGCCCCACAGATGCTCAATAGGGTTTAGGTCTGGAGACATGCTTGGTCAGTCCATCACCTTTACCCTCAGCTTCTTTAGCAAAGCAGTGGTCGTCTTGGAGGTGTTTGGGGTCATTATCATGTTGGAATACTGCCCTGCGGCCCAGCCTCTGAAGGCAGGGGATCATGCTCTGCATCAGTATGTCACAGTACATGTTGGCATTCATGGTTCCCTCAATGAACTGTAGCTCCCCAGTGACGGCAGCACTCAGGCAGCCCCAGACCATGACACTCCCACCACCATGCTTGAGTGTAGACAAAACACACTTGTCTTTGTACTCCTTACCTAGTTGCCGCCACACAAGCTTGAAACCATCTGAACCAAATAAGTTTATCTTGGTCTCATCAGACATCCAAGTCCTTAGTCTGCTTGTCTTCATTAAACTGTTTGCAATTTATTGTGCATCATCTTTAGAAGAGGCTTCCTTATGGGACGACAGTCATGCAGACCAATTTGATGCAGTGTGCAGCGTATGGTCTGAGCACTGACAGGCTGACCCTCCACCCCTTCAACCTCTGTAGCAATGCTGGCAGCACTCATACATCTATTTCCCAAAGACAACCTCTGGATATGACACGGAGCACATGCACTCAACTTCTTTGGTTGACCATGGCGAGGCCTGTGGCGAGTGGAACCTGTGCTGTTAAACCGCTGCATGGTCTTGGCCACTATACTGCAGCTCAGTTTCAGGGTCTTGGTAATCTTCTTATAGCCTAGGCAATCTTTATGTAGAGCAACAATTCTTTTTTTTTTTTTTTAGATCCCCAGAGAGTTCTTTGCCATGAGGTGCCATGTGGTGCCTTGTTGAACTTCCAGTGACCAGTATAAGAGAGTGAGAGTAATAACACCCATGGATGCCCACCCAGGACCACCAGGAATGTCGCCCAGGACAGCCAGGTATGGCATACTCCGTACCATATGGATGGCACTCAGTGCCATCTCTGATGCCTGCCAGTGCCTCATTATTAGTGCTGCTTGCCAGTGCCATCTATCAGTGCCCACTAGTGCCCACCATTGAACTGCACACCAGTCCCACCTATCAGTGCCTGCCAGTGCCACCTATCAGTGCCCAGTGCCACCTACCAGTGCCCATCAGTGCAGTCTAAGAGTGCCCATCAGTGCCCATCTGTGCTGCATATAAGTGCCTCATCATCAGTGCCCATCAGTGCCACCTCATTAGTGCCGCCTCATCAGTACCAATCAGTACTGCCTCATCGTTGCCCATCAGTGATGGAGAAAACTTACTTATTTACAAGTTTGTGATAGAAATAAAGAAAACTTTTTTTTTCTGAATTTTCTGTCTTTTTTTTATTTGTAGCGCAAAAAATAAAAACTGCAGAGGTGATCAAATACCACCAAAAGAAAGCTCTATTTGTGGGAAAAATGATAAAAAAATTTTTTGGGGTACAACATCGCCTCTAAGAGAAGCGCCTCTAAGTGTGGCTACACTGTATGGTTAGATTTAATGAATGTACAACATTTAGCAACTCACATGGTTGATGATTATAACAGGCACATCTAAGTATGCAGGCATCCGGGTTAAAGCTGTCCACAAAGACCGTCCTCTTAATCATCAACTATGTGAGTTGCTAAATGTTGTACCTTCATTAAATGTAACCATACTGCTGCACTTATAGGCACCTCCCTTCTCTTTTATACTCTGTAGCTCCTTCTGGATTTTGCACCTAATCCCCTTGTGGAGGCTGCCATTTGTGAATGGACATTTTATGGATACACAACCTGGTCACATTGCTATCATTTTTTTAAATGGACTATAAACCGAAGGACTTATGAATAAATGGTTGTGGAATGAATCATCTGAGTTTCCATCTGCTTTGATATACAAGTACAGTACTTTGGACTACAAGCATGTTTCCGGAACAAATTATGCTCGCAATCCAAGGTTTTACCCTATATATATATATATATATATATATATATATATATATATACACACGTTAAGCAATCTGCCTGGCTTTACAATTAAAAACTCAAAACAGAGTGACAAAATGTGAGCATGACTAGGATTATGATTGGCCAGGGGCACCCTGGGACAAAACAGGAAAATAAGATCTGTGGCATGCCCATGCCACAGCGAATGATATGCATGGCCAGTTTTGGCCAAACAGTAAAGAGGCTTAGGGGAATCATTAAACAGAATCTGTGCCTAGTCACTATGGACTCTGCACACATATCCCACAGTCCTTGTACCACAAAAAGTAAAAAAAAATTCTAATTACTGTACCACAACTGACAGCCGCACAGACACATATAAACCTCAGGACAAAGGATCATTTTTTTTTAAATGAACATTTCGATTACATGTGCTTTTGTGCACACAAAAGGGATATCATTTTGTCTGACTGAGCCTACCTTAAAGAAGAATTTAATTAAAACCTACAACTATTGAGATAATGAACACCTTGGTCAGGACTATATAATGTACAATAGTGTAGGGGTCAGGAGTAAGTAATCTACAAAACAGCCTATAGAGTGCAGCAGTCAGGATGAACCCTCTGTTTACACCAGAGTTCCCCCTTTCATGACAGTTCCCAGGTCTTTCCCTATAGGACAAGATTCCCAGAGTCCCTCCTTACATCATTAGGGTTTCCAGAGCTTCCCTTTACATAATGAGGAATGGCAGCCCACTATCCACTATGCTGGGATTTGTAGTGCCCTCTGTTGGGGACTGAGGAATGGCAGCCCACTATGCTGGGGCTTGTAGTGCCCTCTGTGGGGGACTGATGAATCTTCAGTCCCCCACAGAGGGCACTACATGTCCCAGCATAGTGGGCTTCCATTCCTCAGTCTCCCACAGATGGCACTCCAAATCGCTGCATAGCAGGTTGCCATTAGTCCCCCACACACAGCACAAAGAGATGTTTCACTCCACAACGTACACAATGCCCCTCCCCACTCTCCCCTTAAAGCATTTTTCTGGCAGGTCCCCCTCCAGAGTCTGGGCAGACTTGTCACAGTTCCATTCTCGGTTCACTGCAGGGCAGAAGGGAGGAAGTCTAGACTGGCCTGTGCAAGCACTTCATTGGTTGCTAGGACGCTGGGTGGCCTTGGCAACCAATAATTTTGACAGCAGAGAGCAGTGGATGGGATTTCAGAGTATAAACTGCCCTGGAGACCACAGAAGAGGCCAGCCTCCATTTTTGTATGGACAGTTTCCCCCGTCCACGGACATTTTCGAATGGAAGACAAAAGGGTTGTTTTTTACAAACTGTCCATAAAATTACAGATGGTTTGCAACCCTGCTTAGCCCATAATCCAAATTGCTATCCACTCTTGTCATTTGCTGCAGTTCATCCTATGAGGAGAGCTTTAGTTTACACTTGTTGGGGTTACAGTATATGCTGGGATTTAAAATTACTTCAAGGAATCCTGTACACAGTGTGTACCTGGTTGTGTTTTCCATTGTTGTGCTTTATGTTGACTCATCTTATAGTGATTGCAACCAATCACCTTGTAAAGCAACCCAATCAGTTTAAAATACAAATGAAAGGCAAACCATGTTTGTATTGATATAAAAATAACATTATAAATACCCCTTTTCCCTTTTTATAAGAACTGGGGGAGGGGGGAAGCAGCAGCACACCAAGTTTCCCAGTGAATGGCTGTGCAGTGGAGTCATGTCAGGAAAAGTCTGATCATTAGATGAGAGCAGGCTGAGTTCCCAGCATAGCTATAAAACTGACCACGGTGTACTTTCCTGCTCAGCGTGGTCAGTTTTTAATAGGAAATCAAGGGGACTAGCAGCAACATCAGTGAATTCACATAAAGGAAACAATACAAAGAGAACAGGATACTTTCTCATACAAGTACATGGTACAGCAGGCACATATCAGGAATATTAAGCGTTGGGGTAACAAATGCTTTAACTTGTTAATACATTCTGCTATTTAACATAGAGTTGCAAGTCTAATTCTTTTTCCCCCTTAAAGTGTATCAAAGGCAATACTCTACATCGGTTGTTAAAGCGGAGTTCCACTCGTTTTTGTGTTTATTAAAAGTCAGCAGTTACAAAAAGTGTAGCTGCCGACTTTTAATAAACATACTTACACACACTCATCTGTCCCAGGATCCAGCGATGTGGTCGCCCGAACCCTCTCTTCTCTCCCTCGCTTTTTTCCAGCGCCGGCATTACAAGTGTGGGTACCCGGCTATGACAGCTGCACAGCCGGGTGCGCACTGCGAATGCTCGAGTTTCCTTTCCTCAATGATCGGGCAGTCTTCTACGACCTGTGACGTGTCCCAGAAGATTGCAGGAAGGGAGGGGAAAATTGTGAATTCTAATTCGTAAACTCTGTACTTCATCAGTATATTTTATAATCATTTTTATTGAATAAGTTCATAATGCGTAAGTATATAGGGAGATGCAATGGGGAAAATTCACTAAAACCGAAGCAGACAGAATCTGGACCAGCTATGCCTAGTAACCAATCAGGTTCTAGCTTAAAGCTGGCCATAGATGAATCCAAGTTTGTCCAGATCAGCAAGGGCCGAACAAATTTTGATATATCTATGGCCATTCCTGTTCATGAGAAGTCCATCTATTGATCATTGTTGGAAGATTTTGCTTCAATCAGCACATGCAGCCAATCGGGGTCAATCTGCATAACATTTTTTTACTTTTTTTTAAAATATAGAGCAGTGGTCTCCAAACTGTGGCCTGGGGGCCAGATGCGGCCCTTTGCTTGTATTTATCCGGCCCTTGGGACACTATTAATGCACTGATACCAACAATGGGGCCTAATTCCCCTCACTGACGCTAATGAAGGGGCACAATTCCTCCCAAAGACAACAACAATGAGGGCCAATGAGAGCAATTATAGGGCACAATTTCTCCAAATAACACAAACAATGGGGCCCAAGGATGGGACACAATGCCTCCCAATGACACCAACAATGGGGCCTAATGACACCTTTGATGGAACAATTCCTCCCAATGACACTAATGATGGGGCACAATTTTTCCCAATGAAGCCAACAAATTTTCCAATGACACCAATGATGACACCAATGATGGAGTACAATTCCTCTCACTGACACCAAAGATGGGGCATTGTTTTTTTTTACCACTGACGTCTGAACCTTTTCTACTTCCAACCGCCACAGTCCGGCCCCTATAAAGTCTGAAGGACAGTAAACTGGCCCTTTGTTTAGAAAGTTTGGAGACCCCTGATATAGAGGACAAAACGTCCCCTATGTGATTTTTTTTGGTGGCAGGTTCTTGTTAATGAAACACCAGTGGTCTGAAAGACCCCTGATATCTCACCTGTCCTCCATTGAAGCTGATGAAACACAGGGACCCGGAAATTATGTTCTACATGTTGCTTCCGGATCAGTAAGAGGAAGGGGAAGACAGAGAATGAATATTTGCTCGGCTCCCACCCCTTGACAGTCAACAGTTGGCTTGTCAGATATACACACACTTCTGGTGGTTGCAGCTGCCAGAAATGTGTGTAAACCCCCCCCCATCTGCTATCTTTGTTCATGAATTGAATGCAGGTTGACAATTCTTAGACTAGAGATAAATTACCTTTGCTTCACAGCTCCAGCTAGCACCTGGAAAGTAGTACTACTAACCTTATTTGCAAGTGTATTTAGTTTAAAGTGGTTGTTAAGCTACTATAATCAATTTATCCCATCCCCTCTGTTAGATAACAATATGTGCCCCAGCGTTTGATCCATATAAAAAAAATACAAATTTATACCTTGTATCAGAGCGTCTCCCAGTGCTCACTTGACTTCTCGACTCTCTCCCCGGCTGACAGCTATAGTGGGAGGGGCTGAGAACTCCGGGGAGGAGGGTAGGAGAGAGGAGAGAGAGCCGAGAAGTCACATGAGCGCCAGAGATGCTCTGACATAAGGTACAAATCTGCATCTTTATATAGATCAGACACTGGGACACATTGTTATAGAACAGAGGGGTTGGTATGAATAGATTATAGTTTTTAAAGCAGCAGGAGGGGAGGGGGCAAGCAGTGTCTAGGGCTGACAGGCAGGCAGGGAGGGGGGGAAAGTAGGACAGAAAAGGACAGAGCAGGGCTGCAGATGATGGAAGCGTGTAAACTGACCACGGTGTCAGGGTTCAGCAGCCATGATAAACCGTGGTCAGTTTACAGGGAGGAGGGCAGAACAAAGCATTTTCAGACAGGTATGACAGGTGATACAGGGGGCCAAATGACACAGCACATGCACTGTGCTGTATAGCATGCTGTAGCCTCCTTGGCGGTATTTCCGAATGTGGCTCGGGGTATGTTTTCACTGCAAATAGTGGCAACCCCAAGCCACACTCGGGATTGTATCGCTGGATCCAAGGCTGGGTTACTTACCTTGTCCCGTGGATCCAGCGATGTCCCCCCGCTGTGTCTGCGGGCTGTGTCCTCCGCCTGATGCCTGTGTGATGCCAGGGTCCGTTCCCTGCGAACATCGCATCGCACGGGGCGGAGCCTGGCGGCAAATTCAAAAAGTGAAACACACAGTAAACATACAGTACACTGTAATCTGTAAGATTACATTACTGTATCAAATCATTTCACATCCCCTTTGTCCCTAGTGGTTTGTCCAGTGACCTGCATGCATTTTTATATTACACATGTCATTCTTTGTGCCTGGAAACTTGAGAAAGTCCATGGCATAAAAAAGTGTCCCTTTACGTCAAAAGCGTTTTTTGATCAGCTAGAAAACACCTATAGTAAATAAGAATCATTTGCAGAATTGAGTGATACTGATTTTTGGGGAAATTTATCATCAGACACTGAAAGTGATGACGATAATTCTGCAAATGGTCAAATTTCAGTGTTTTTGATTTACCGTAATTACATTATTGAATACATTTTATTGCTATTATATTATTATTTTTGATAATTATTTATAGTTATTTATTATATTATAATTTATGATTTCATTATTTCAAACTTTATCATACCCGGGTTGTCTACTAGACTCTTGTTTGGACAGATTTAAGTGAGTTATTCCTAAGAATTACAGGCCTACAATATAAAACGCCAAATTTCTATGCGAAAAAATGTAACGCTTTGAGACACAAAAATCTGACATAATCATACCGCCAGGGAGGTTAAGGGAACAGGATCTATTTTTTTTTTTTTAGGGTAACAAAGACTTTAATAGAAATCGTGATTTCCTCTATATTGTCTTAGTATTGTGCAGATACTCATTAGGATTTGCATGCCTGTAAGTTTATTTGCACTGTGTGGCTCATTTTGTTGTGGTCATCAGAGCAAGTAATTTATTGGCCTGTCCTTGTTGCAGTATGAACTTTCCAAACAAAACTGTAACAAACATGAACAGTAAAACAAGGCAAGCAATGAGAACTCATCTTTGACTTAGTGGTATCAAGATGAAAGATGCATTCCAAATAGTTGCTATTTATTACACGAACTTCCTCTATTTATATATATTAAAGTCAGACCAGAAGGGTGAAATTACATGTCAAAAGTTCACTTATAATTAATCTTATTGCTATGACATATTTACAGCAAACTTGTGGGGAGCTGCAGTGTGGTGCGGCAGCAGTAAACACTCAGAGGGGATTTACTAAAAATGGTGCACACAGAATCTGTTGCAGCTGTGTATAGTAACTAGGTTTAAGCCCTCGTTCACATTGACTGCAGCTTTGAAATCTTGCAACTTCATCTCAAATCGCACGATTTCAAAGCTGCATGTCAGTGCGACTTCGGGTGTGACTTGGAAGACATCTGTGTGGCTCCATGCACAGATGTCTATGCAAGTCGTACCCGAAATCGCCAAAAGTAGTGCAGGAACTCATTTTCAAAGCAATGCGGAACTGCAAAGTCGGGGTCACACCAATTTGAACAGTGTGATTGCCAACAATAGGGTGCGACTTGTCATGCCATTTGACCTGTGAAATGGCATGACAAGTTGCTCCAATGAGAATGTTGGATAATTGTCAAAGCTTAATTAAACAAGCTGAACAAGTTAGAAGATGATTAGTTACTTCACACAGCTGCACCAGATTCTGTGTGCACCAGTCTTAGTGAATCTCCCCCGCAGAGTCCAGTTGCAGAGAACAGAACCTGTATTAATGGAGAATCCAATAATTCACAAAAAAACAGGTGGAAAGGCACCCAACCAGGAACACTCACAAAATATATCAGCAGGAGCAGGTCTCAGATGTGCCAACAGCATCTGTCTTGAGGGGCAGAATGCGGCCAAATGGGGGGGGGTTTCTAGGAAGGATGGTGTGTCTCTACCTTTTCCCTACCCGTCTGGAACCTCTCCCTACCTGTCAGACAGGTGACCTGTCCCTACACTACCCACACGTGAAATGCGCACCAAGCATGGGAGCCAGGGCCTTAAATAGACTCTGTCTGACTCAAGATGGCTGCTAGGGCCACATGGGGCAATGGTTGGATAGCTTCCCCAGTGACCCAGGAAAACATAGAGGAACCAAGTTCCTATTGACTTTCCCTCCAGCTGCAATGCCACTGCTGTCGAGCGCCACCTACACTGGAAAAAATAGACTGCACCTGCCTACAGACTGAATGTATATTATTTGGATGTAGGGTGGGGATATTGGTAAATATAATATATAATGGAAAAGAGGTGTACTTGAGACAGAAAGCACAGTCAGGTGTTTTCCAAATATAAAGGGACCGCAGGAGCGGTCAGAATCTGGAGCAGCTGTGCACAGAAAATAATCAGTTTCTAGCTTTTAATTACAAAGCTTAACTGAACAAACAAAGGCTAGAAGCCTATTGCTGGTTACTGTGCACAGTTGCTCCATATTCTGTCTGTCAGTGTTAGTAAATCCTCCCCCAAAAAGCACAGGCAGGGATTTTACTACAAGATTTAAGGTACTGCAGAGGACACAGCAATGTAAACCTGGCCATCAGAAGAACCGTTTTAATCAGGGATAATAGACCTACTCAGTGTGCCTAACTTTTTTTTTTTACTATGGTGATGGAGGGTGCAATGAATGTGACTGATATAATGTGAGGTGGTTTTAGGTGCACATTGTTCTTGCACTTAGTTTATGTTTCTTTAAATGATGCATATTTGTGCTGTGTACAAAAGGCAACGTTAAGAACAGTGGATCATTAGCAAGTGAATGTACAGCTTTGAGCACTCCAAATTTAAAAAGTCCTTGTTAACATAAAGTAAAAAACAATACGCCTCCAAAATAAGTTAAAAAAAGACAAAAATTGCCATTATTAAAAACAAAAAAAAAGCAGCAAAGTTGTTGATTGCCCAGACAGCTATCAATCACAATTAAAGTACAGTTTCCTAATTGATTCTATTCTCTTCCTATGAAGTTTGTCAGCTTTTCCTAGCATTTCCCTATAGCAACTTTCAACACACTGACATTATGGATGCTCCCTTCCCATCCCTTTTATAGTGGTTTTGGTGGCTTATCCAAAAGTCCCATTATTAGCCATTCTAAGCCTGCTGGGCATAGTTCGAAGGCCATGCCGTGCATTATGATTTTAAAAAAACATTTTCAGGGAGAATTTGCACATAACCTTGCAGAGAATGCGAACCTCAAACCTGCAGAACTCTCTATGGACCCATTGTAGCAGCAAACCTGAACTTCATGTCTTCTCAAAAGCACTTGCTATTGAACTAGTTCTGACACAGGATTAGGGCTTCCCTGGGCTTTGGCGGGACCTGGAAGGTCGGTCATGTGATGGTAATGATGGTAACAGTAACATTAACATGTTCAAATTAGAGCCTCATTATGAAATATATGCTTCAATTAGCACCCATGTACATTCATAGAAAATACAGTACAACTTAGATAAAGCGCACACTAAACTTTCAAAAGGTACAGCCACCAAAAGGTCACTAAACCCACATCATAAAAAACTAGCAATAAATGGTGTATTACATGCTGTTCATACTCACTCAGTCACTATGAGATTCATTTTCTGTATTCTGCAAAAAAATGGTTGATGGTGCTTTTCTCTATCTTCTCCTCCTATGCATATCCAGAATTTGCAGAGCAGTGTTGGCAGCTAGTGCACATGCTCAGTTTTCAGTGTATTTCTACTCTGAGCATTTCCTCCCTATCACATCTGAGCAGCCCATGTGACTATAGAGTCACACATGTGGACGTATAGACAGTGGTAAATGACTGCCCACTCCCTTCCTCCTCCTCTATGCCCACTAACCAGCTAAACACAATGGGGGTGGGATATTACATCTTGATTGATGGAGGCTTCATCTCCCTCTTATTCTAAAACGCAGGCTGGAGGAGCATGACAGTCCGTGACTGGCAGAAATCATACCATGTTATTGCCAAAAAATAATAAAGATTTGATTTTTAAATATATATTTGTATGACAATTTAAAAAGTTTATCAATATTATTTGTATATTTTTACTCTGTATTCAAATTTTTTTTCTTTGAACATGCGACCAGCACCAGAGGACTAGACACTCCTCTTGCCACTGTTTCCCTACAGACAGGCTGGGAAAGAACTGGGTTATATGACAGCTGTATATTGATTAGGAAAGAAGGTACTTAGATTTTATGTTATTAAAATAATTACAGTGCTATCATCCCCATACAGAAAGAGGAAGGATAATGTAAATTAAACAGTGTGTGTTTAGTATAACTTTAATGAAGCTGATGTCATAGTATAAACAAAAACGGGTCTCTTGTTCACAGGTTGGTTGTGCATTCAAAAATAAAGGTATGATTATTAATTTGCAATATTTTGCAACAGTAAAGTATATTATACCTACACATTTAACATTTAAGTGTTGCCAAGAAACCAAATATTATGCCTTTCTTAGTACATAATACAAAACATGTATCATTACTTGCAAAATGACAGACAAGCATTATTGAAGGGAGTATCCTTTCCTCCTATGAATGTAATAACAAATTGACTTTGGCAATATGAAGTGGATCCATCCATTGGGAAACACTTAGCATATTATTCCTAACCACTCTGCATTTTTAAAAAACTTGCTATTGTACCATTATGTTATTATGTGCTCACTGAGAGTAATGCAAGGCAATGAAGAATTTTTCTGTTCTAAGTGCTGCTCTCGTAATGCATTTTTGCTTTCACATTCCAGACATGACCACAGAGGAATCCTTACCATACTGCTGCTAGATAAGTGTGTAGAAAAGTTATACAACAGGTGCCAAGGGATATGGCTGTTAGTCAATGACCAAAAGAGTTGAGTGGTTTCATTAATATTTAAATAATGCAAAAGTTAAAAGTCCATTTATATGATAAGAAAACCATCCTTTGAAGGTATTCTCGTGCTTACAAGACTTGTTTGGTGACTCATTTTACATATTTGTAGTTGTGAATCAACATATGGGATGCTTTTTAGGTTTTGCTGCACAACCAAGAATGCTTTCCCAACAGTGATTTTATGCGTGGTACAGTAGCAAACAGGAATAATTGTTGCAACACTAAGAGCTGGGACCTACTATAGTTGTGTGAATTTATAATACTCTGTGACCTCACATGGTCCCTGTAAAATGTGTAGAATGTAATTGTTGTTTCTAAAGATTATTACCAGTTATTGCAGAGTAAGATTGATTTTTAGCCATAAATAATCCATATAGCAAAGTTCTAATGGTTTAGACCACCTACCACCTTTAAGCCTGATCACATGACTCATTATATTTACTTAAAATTGATGAGCGCTGAGCAGAGGCGGCTCTAGGCTTTGTGAGGCCTTAGCCAAAACTTAGACATGAGGTCCAACTCACGCCCATAATGGGGAAAAATAACCTCCAGAAGTCTTACGTTACATGAGAGGTGAGTGTAACGGGGCTCTTAACGATGCCTGCACACAGCAGCATTAAGGTGTCCTGTCACCTCTAAAACAAAGTCACGCTGCAGAGGCATAATTAGAACCTTCACGTCTCTAGTGCAAAAAAACATGAAGGGCCCCACGACCTAAGCCCAGGGCCCTTTACTCCCATTTCAGGGCCCTTTATTATGGTCCTGCAGCAGTACCGTTTGATGTTTTCTACAGCGGGCCCCCTACCTGCTCTTACATTAGAATCCCCCCTTACATCAGAGTTCCCAGTATTCCCAGAGCCCCCATTTACATCAGAGTTCTCCTTTACAGTACATCAGAGTCCTCAGGGTTTGCCTTACAGTGCAAGCAGGAACTCTGCGGACCATGATGTAAAGGGGAACTCTGTGGACCCTAATGTAAAGGAGAATGTTGTTGACTCTGGTGTACAGGAGATATCTGGTGTAAGATGTTCTCTGGTCACCAGAGCTCCCCTTACCACAGAGTCCGCAGAGTTCCCCTTGCACTGTAACTCTGCTAACTCTGATGTAAGGGGGAACTCTGCGAACGTAAGGGGGGGCTCTGGTGACCATTTCACAACATTCCCCCTTACATCAGGGTCTGCAGAGTTCCACTTTACACCAGAGTCTGCAGAGAGAATACACTAAGTTAAAGGGGTTCACTGATGTAAGAGGGGAGTGAGAAAACTGATATAAGGGGGTCTCCACTCGCCCCTTACATCTGTGACCCCCAATAGAGTGTCTGACTGACTGTGTCACACACTAACATGTAATTGCCTGCACGCTTTGCTCCTCCTCATGTCCCCTCCTTGCAGATTTTTTCAAATTTGCTGGAAAGGCGCCAAGCACCATGATGTCACCGTACACTTCACCAGTGATTAAGGTTAAGGTTAACTTGATAGGGATAGTGTTTAAGAGTTACATTGTAGGTCAATTATTAGAGGAGAGATTAGGGAGAGGTAATTATAGAGGATATATTTAGCTATAGAATATGTAAACCCTACTGTCCTGCTCTCTTTCCCCTCCTGCTTGTAATCCCAACACAGATCAGAAGGTTATTGTATCCCAATAATGCAGCATGCATAAAACAGTTCTTCAGTCCTCTAGAGAGACGGTGGACTTGCAAGGGTTTATTGCCTATGGAAAAAAAAGCTTTGACACCTGACATAAACATTGACATTTGCATGAGTTCATTCACTGACTGGGTTTATCTGTTTAGAAATGTGTGCTGAATAGGGAGAGCAATTGGAAACAATGGGGCTTAGACATTCTTTAAATATATTCATCTTTTAAAGTGACTCTGTCACTTTCCCATTAAGAGCAAAGCAACAGTTTCAAAAACAGTAAAATTCCCGACACATGTCGAGAACGTAGCTATCACATTGGTTGTGCTCGGAACCAAACTGTCAAACCATTAAATGGCAGCTTACTTGGCAAGATAAGAGGGTTTAGTTCCGCTTTAAAGCCCATCCCCTGACTCATGTGTACTCCCCTTCCATGAACTCCTTCACCATTCTGCTGTGACAACAGAACCAATATAAAATACACAGCACTTCTGAAAATAGGGGGTCACGTGACCTCGCTGCAGCACTCAGACCTAACAGCCAATCAATGGGCCCAAATGGAGGGCGTGATATCATGAACCCTGTGTAAGTTTCAACACTATCAGACACAGAGCTTACACAGTGTTAGGACTGTAAGGCAACATAGAGGGATGGGAAGTGTGGCAAAGGTGAGCATAAGTAAGTGTGTATGGGGCTTGCCTTCCAAGATCCTCAGTCACCTATATGAAAGCTGCCATATTAGTTAGCTGCTGGAAGTGCCTAGTCATGTTACTATGTCTCTCCAGGGCAGTCATGGTCAAGTACAGCAATGCTGGCCACACACAGGTTTGTTTCTCAGGTGATGCATGATAATTCAGTTTTGAGTAGCTGTTAAAATCTCAAAACACCAAAAAAACAACTAACACTATATAAATGTTTTCACACAAGACCAATTACAAAAATGATAAATACATGTTTTGATAAATGATAAATGTTCTGTAATTTTTTGGCTGAAAACACTTATACGTAAGTAGACCTCATATGGTTTGATTCATCACCAAGCTGCAATATGTTTGTATACTAATACAGGCAGCCCCCGGGTTACAAACATCCGACTTACATACTATTCATACTTACAAATGGAAGGAGACAAGAAGTGAGGGGAAATCTACCCCTAGGAAGGGAAATGTACTCCTGTAGGAGTTATCATGGGAAAAAGATGTCTCCACTGAAGGTTTATGGCCAATCCTCCACGACAACCCAAAATTTTCAAACATTTGAAACAGGGGCACAGACAGCAAAACAAAGCTACAGAACATATCTTGTTTGTAACCCAAGGACTGCCTGTATTGGTATATCAAGGAGCACTTCACATGAGATAATGTCATGTGGTTCAAGTAATGTAATGTGTGGACTTAAGGGTTTTTTATGTTTAAAATAAAAAATATAAATATATTTTTAGTGTTAAGAAATAAAGCATTAAAAAAGTGCTAATGCCATTAGCACTACACATTGAACATAAGAAATGCTTACCCTTCATTTTAGGCTGAGATTCACTTAAAATAAATGGTAAGTTTGCATGTGGTATTATTTACACTGAGCAAAATTATAAACGCAACACTTTTGTGTTTGCCCCTATTTATCATGAGCTGAACTCAAGGATCTACGACTTTTTCTATGTACACAAAAGGCCTATTTCTCTCAAATATTGTTCACAAATCTGTCTAAATCTGTGTTAGTGAGCACTTCTCCTTTGCCGAGATAATCCTTCCACCTCACAGGTGTGGCATATCAAGATGCTGATTAGATAGCATGAATATTGCACAGGTGTGCCTTAGGCTGGCCACAATAAAAGGCCACTCTAAAATGTGCAGTTTTACTGTATTGGGGGGGGGGGGGGGTCCGGGGGATCTGAAAACCAGTCAGTATTTGGTGTGACCACCATTTGCCTCACGCAGTGCAGCACATCTCCTTCACATAGAGTTAATCAGGTTGTTGATTGTGGCCTGTGGAATGTTGGTCCATTCCTCTTCAATGGCTGTGCGAAGATGCTGGATATTGGCAGGAACTGGAAAACGCTGTCGTATACGCTGATCCAGAGCATCCCAAACATGCTCAATGGGTGACATGTCTTGTGAGTATGCTCGCCATGCAAGAACTGGGATGTTTTCAGCTTCCAGGAATTATGTACAGATCCTTGCAACATGGGGCCATGCATTATCATGCTGCAACATGAGGTAATGGTCGTGGATGAATGGCACAGCAATGGGCCTCAGGATCTCATCACGCTATCTCTGTGCATTCAAAATGTTATCAATAAAATGCACCTGTGTTCGTTGTCCATAGCATACGCTTGCCCAAACCAAGTTGGTTACGATGATGAACTGCAGTCAGGTCGAGACCCAGAGGAGGATGACGAGCATGCAGATGAGCTTCCCTGAGATGGTTTCTGATAGTTTGTGCAGAAATCCTTTGGTTATGCAAACCGATTGTTGCAGCATCTGTCCGGGTGGCTGGTCTCAGATGATCTTGGAGATGAAGATGTTGGATGTGGAGGTCCTGGGCTGGTGTGGTTACACGTGGTCTGCGGTTGTGAGGCCGGTTAGATGTACTGCCAAATTCTCTGAAATGCCTTTTAAGACGGCTTATGGTAGAGAAATGAACATTCAATTCAAGGGCAACAGCTCTGGTGGACATTCCTGCAGTCAGCATGCCAATTGCACGCTCCCTCAAAACTTGCGACATCTATGGCATTGTGCTGTGTGATAAAACTGCACATTTTAGAATGCCATTTTATTGTGACCAGCTTAAGGCACACCTGTGCAATAATCATGCTGTCTAATCAGCATCTTGATATGCCATAACCATGAGGTGGATGGATTATCCCTGCAAAGGAGAAGTGCCCACTAACACAGATTTAGCCCTGGTTCACATTGGTGCGGGAATGAAATGGTGCAAGTTCAGCTGAACTCGCACCATTTCATTCCCGCATGTCAGTCCTGACTTCAGGTGTGATTTCAGAGACATCTGTGCGGGTTGCTGCACAGATGTCAATGGAAACCGCACCTGAAATTGCCACTAGTAGTACAGAAATTACTTTTGGAAATTGGTGTGACGCCGCAAATGCAGTGTCGCACTGATTAGGACCATGCCGATGCTGGCAATTGCTGCCGATTTGGCATGCGATTTGACATGTCAAATCGCATGCCAAAATGCATCAATGTAGCCAGGGCTCAGACAGATTGAACAATATTTGAGAGAAATAGGCCTTTTGTGTACATAGAAAAAGTCATAGATCTTTCAGTTCAGCTCATAATAAATAGGGGCAAACACAAAAGTGTGGCGTTTATCCTTTTTCTCAGTGTATTTTCAAACATATTTGCATGAGAAAGATGGTTTGCATGGTAATGCTGAAACATCTTTATTGATTTAAGCCCTTGCAGTGGGTGAGCAGAGAATCTGCATCATGGTATACATTTGCTTTTGAGTCTAGCATCTCTGCAGTGGCATGTTAAAGAGGTTGTAAACTTCCCTGTATACTTTATAGCTATAGATAAGCCTAGAATAAGGCTTACCTATAGGTACTGTAAATATCTCCTAAACGTGCGCCGTTTAGGAGATATTTATTGTATACTGTGTTGATGATGTAATCGGCGCATGTGCTCTGAAGAAACGGCCGCCCGTTCTTTAAAAAAGAAAAAGATCTATGTGCATCACAGGGGCTGTTTTTTTCCCCGGCTCCGACCTGCTCATCTTGGATAAGTTTTGAGGTAGTTACCATCAGTGGTAAATATTTGAACTATTGCAGTTTGACTATGGCGGAATCGCACAAATATGCACATTTGTTTTCTAGTAGGAAAGGGTTCTAGTCTTCCAAAGTAATTTTTTAAAATACAAATAAAGCATAGTGGAATTATTCTGTGAACTAGTGTCCTTTTTTTCTTTTCATACAACATCACTCAGTGCATTAGGTACTAGGCAACACGTTTTTTTGTCTGCTATTGAAGTTCATGTAAAGACATAGATGAAATGGATAGTATGTTTTTTGTAAATCATTGGGGTTGATTTACTAAAAACTGTGCAAAATCTCCTGCAGCTCTGCATAGAAACCAATTGGCTTCCTGGGTTTTTTTTTCAAAGTTTAATTGAACAAGCTGAAGTTAGAAGCTGATTGGCTACCATGCACAGCTGCACCAGATTTTGCACTCTCCAATTTTAGTAAATCAACCCTATTGTTACAGTATTTATATCAAAGTGTTTTTATGTGATTTATATATATTACAAGTTTACTCTTCCATATTTTTTGCTATTGTATTATAATATATATGCCGTCAAAAAAAGCTCTTTGTCTCCAATGACCAAACTTCCATGATCAAAGGAGATGTTTGGGGCAAATAAAAACAAATATACATGCTCACCTCTGTCTGAAGCATCCATGAGACACTGCAGCAGTCCCATACAGGTTCCAAGACTAAGACCCCTTTCACACTGGGCCGTTTTCCAGGCGGTGCTAAGAATAGCGCCTGTGCAGCGCCTGAAACCCCCCCCCCTTTCTCCCCAGTGTGAAAGCCCGAGTGCTTTTATGGGGCGGTGCGCTTGCAGTACGAGAAAAAAATTCCTGTAAGAAGCAGCTTTGGGACGGTGCAGTGAGCAGTGTTACACCGCTCCTCCACTGCCCCCTCCATTGAAATCAATGGATGGCACTTCCGAAGCGACTGAACACCGCCTCAGAAGCGTCGAGCGGCGGCGCTTTTAGCCCCTTGTTAACCCCTTCTTGGGAGTTAAAAGTGCCCCACTCCTGCCTGCATAGGGGTAAAAGCACAGCTATCTCCAAAGTGTGAAAGTGCCCTTAGAGCTGAGCAATTACCTGGTGTTGATTAGTTAGCTCTCAGTCTGCTTGCACTCAAGGGCAGTGACTGTCAGTCACTGCCTCTGCTCTGCTTATTTGGTGTTCTCTATTAGCTCCAGCTCTCAGCTGCTCCCTGAAAGTCAGAGCCAGTTAGTCAATCAGACAGACAGGTGGGTCCCAACAATGCTGTCAGGCTCCCTGCCATGTTTGCTGCAGCTCTACCCTATCAGCTGATAGCAGGCATTAGCCTGCTATTAGCTGACTTTGAGTCACAAGAGAATAAAAGTAAATGTACTCTTGTGACCCAAAAGAGAAGTATAACCCAAAAAGTTTTGGCCATGCTTCCCTTTGAACAAGTCAACAAATATATGACCCCCATTGTTTTAGTGACTCAGCAAGACCCATAGATTCATTGTGAGCAGGTAAAACACAAATGATAGGTAGCAAGAAAATAACGTAGGAATAAGAACATGCATATGTAAAGCGAAAATATGGCCAGAATGGACCAATGCAGAGTTGACCAAATTGTGGTTCAGTCACTTATATGGGCCCAATGCTTATTTTTAAATTATGACCATTTTATCAAGTGAATAGGGACCCACTTATTATTTTTTCTTGTTTTGAGCCTGCAGTAATGTCAGTTTAACACTTGTTGTCCTGAACAGAAGTATACTCTCTACTTTATTGCAACCAGGTGATAGTTGTATGCCACTCAAGCTACTATGTAGCTGGACCTTGCATGTCTTCTCAGTTGCTCCTTCTTCTGCCCTGCTCCTGATTTACCCACAATTGTTAGAGGTTGCTAGTCAAGAAAAAATACAAAACTAATAAATATCATGCCTTAAATGTTACCCCCAGCTCATCTGTTGCCTTGGCCATTACCAAGTACCATGTGGGAAATATGACCCTGATCACACTTTATATTGCTGTCTTCGAATTACCCCATTCATAATGCTATATTTTTATTTAATCTATGTGTAAGTGTATTTGTGTGTACTGTTTGTGTATATATTGTGCTTATCTCTATAATATAATATCATATATAAAAAAATGAAATGTGACTTTTCAGGTACCAATTTTCCAGTGAATTCAGCTAATTATTTCCAAATTATATAACCATTTTCAACTGAATCATCAGCGAATTAATACATGATAATGTCCCAATATTAGAAAAATACTGGCCAGTCTGTAGATTAGCACAAAATGATAAGTGATATACCACCACTGGAAACCAAATGGTAATGATATCAATTTTTATCAACTATAGCAAAGTCTAAAAGTAGGATTTATAAAAATCATTAAAGAATAGGCACATTTAATATCACTTTTTATGAACACGAAAGCTCAAAACTTAACGGCAACACAGGAACCTGATGGCTCTACAGATCTGTATTTTAATGCATGTCGAATCAGTAACAATTTGCTGCATATTTTTGCTTTGTGACATTAATCAATATCTGGCACTGGTATTACACCAATGTTACACTTGAAAGGAGAAGTAAGGAGAATGTGTAATGTAAACTACGACTGGGAATCCTTGTTGCTACTTCTCAGCACACAGTTGGAGGTGAATCCAGATTCTTGTCTTGAACAGAATGTACCATGTAATGTCCTGAGCGATTTGCTTGTGTTTACATCTAGCAGAAACCAAGTTACCAGCACAAGATGTAATATTTATTTTTAAGGTTACAAAATGTTTTTTTGACATATAGTAAGGTACATCAAATTATTGTTAGGTATTCACTCATCAATTTAAACTCTAAAAGTAAAAAAAAAATAAAAATGTCTTCTAAAAACAGAGCCTGCCTTATATTTATAAAAAAATGTGGCCTAGGAGGAGGGATGGCTGCAGAGACTCAAGTTTGTAACAAGTCACATGTCAATGGGAAAACCTGTGCTCTGCTAATCACTCCGTAGGTATGGTAGGCAGTTCCTGTGTTATAAGCCTCTATAGGCAAAAGGAAAGGTAAAGCAACATTGCGTGAGGTTTCCATCTCCAGGGAACACTTTAACCACTTGCCGACCGATATACATATATTTACGTTATAACTTGCAAGTGGGTCACCAGGGTTATGGCTGAAGCTATCATCCCCCCGATGCTCACCAGTGTTTCTCTGGCTTACCGGCAAGCCCAGGAACGATCCGACGCTACGCATGGCTGACCATAGAGGTGAAAGGAGACCAGATCGTATTTTATCACCTCTATGATCTTGGAGTACCAGAGGGACGCCATGACACTTTCAGTCTAGAGCAGAAGTAAACATTTTTTTTTTAAGTAAAAGATCGATTTTTTTGATGTTTTGCTTTTAACCACTTCAATACAGGGCACTTATACCCCCTTCCTGCCCAGACCAATTTTCAGCTTTTGGTGCTCTCACACTTTGAATGACAATTACTCAGTCATGCAACACTGTACCCAAACAACATTTTTATCATTTTTTTTCACACAAATAGAGCTTTTTTTTTTGGTGGTATTTAATCACTTCTGGGTTTTTTATTTTTTGCGACATAAGTGAAAAAATAGCGAAAATTTTGAAAAAAAACCCACTTTTTTTTATTTTCTATGATAAAATTTTGCAAAGTCATTTTTGTTCATACATTTGGGTCAAAACTTATATTGCTACATATCTTTGGTAAAAATAACCCAAATAAGTGTATATTATTTGGTCTGTGTGAAAGTTAGAGTCTACAAGCTATGGTGCCAATCATTGAAAATTGATCACACCTGATGCACTGACGGCCTATCTCATTTCTTGAGGCCCTGAAATGTCAGAAAAGTACAAATACCCCCCAAATGACCCCTTTTTGAGTGAGTTTTTTTAAGTTATAATTTTTTTCCACTATTCTTGGGAAATGAAGAAATTATTATTTTTTTTTTCACAGAATTGTCATAACAACAAGTTATTTCTCACACATAGCATATGCATACTTCCAATTGCACCCCAAAATACATTCTGCTACTCGCCCCGAGTATGGCGATACCACATGTGAGACTTTTTCAAAGCCTGGCCACATATAGAGATCCAACATGCAGGGAGCACTGTCAGGCATTCTAGGAGCATAAATTTATACATCTAATTTTCTATCAACCTATAACAATTTTGAAGGCCCTGGAGCACCAGCACAATAGAATTACCCACAAAATGACTAAATTTTGGAAACAAACACTCCAACATATAATCTATGAGGCATTATGAGTCTTTTGAACGGTTAATTTTTTTCCACAAGTCTTTGAAAAACGTGGAAAGAAAATGAAAACCTTTTTATTTTTACACAAAGTCGCCACTTTCTAAGATATTTTTAACACCTAGCATGTACATAGCAAAAATTACACCGCAAAATACATTCTGCTACTCGTCCTGAGTATGGCGATACCACATGTGTGAGACTTTTACACAGCCTGGCCACATAGAGAGGTCCAACATGCAGAGGGCACCATCAGGCGTTCTAGAAGCATAAATTACACATACAATTTCCTAACAACCTATTACACTTTTGAAGGCCCTGGAGCACCGGAAAAGTGGAGTACTCGGGTACTCTGCTGGGCTGGTGACAGGTACTCGGGTACTCTGATGGGCTGGTGACAAGTATTCGGGTAATCTGAGGGGTTGTGACAGGTACTAAGGTTGTGATTGGTGTGTACTGTATGCGGTAACCAGCTGTTACCGCAATCTCCTTCTCACACATGATCGTGTGTGAGGTGGAGAACTCGACAACAGCTCATTACCACGGTTTGTTTACATTCTGTGACCGGTCACATAGTAAAGAGCCATTTTTTATTAGCTCTTTACACTAATCGCAATGGGCTGTGTCCCGAGGTACACACCTCATCCCCGATCGCCGTGCTGGGGGCCCGCAGGAGCGGCGAGAGTGGGCAGACATCATATGATATCCACCCAGGATGGTAAAGTGTGCCTGCCCGCATCATTTTGCAATGGCCCAGTATGGAACTGGTTAAAGGTAGATGAGAGATTTGGGGTCTAATAGACCACAGATCTCTCCATAAAGCGGACCTATCATCCCTTATTAGGTATATTTACATTCCTTAAACATTCCTTATAAAAGTGATAGCAAAAAAATATTAAAGGGACAGTATAAAAAAAAAGTCAGAACATTTTTTTTTTAAGCACCCCCATCTCGCCATGATTGTGCGCAGAAACGAATGCATACATAAGTCACACAACAGTATTCGCACCACACATGTGAGGTATTGCTGCAAATGTTAGAGCGAGAGCAATAATTCTAGCACTAGACCTCCTTTGTAACTCTAAACAGGTAACCTATAAAGATTTTTAAAGCATTGCTTATAGAGATTTTTTAACCACTTCAATACTGGCCACTCCTTTCATGCCCAGACCAATTTTTAGCTTTCAGCGCTGTCACATTTTGAATGACAATTGTGCGGTCATGCAACACTGTACCCAAACAAAGTTTTTATAATTTTTTTTTCCCACAAATAGAGCTTTCTTTTGGTGGTATTTGATCACCACTGGGGTTATTATTTTTTGCGCTCCAAATAAAAAAAGCCAGAAAATTTGAAAAAAAAAAAGTTTTCTTCTTTTCTGTTACTAAACTTTATAAATAAAAAAGTTTTCTCTTTCACTGATGGGTACTGATGAGACTGCACTGATGGGCACTGATGAAGCAGTACTGATTGACACCAATGAGGTGGCACTGATGGGCACTGATGATGAGGCACTTAAATGCAGCACTGATGGGCAGTGGTAGGTGGCACTGATATGCAGCACTGATGGGCACTGATAGGTGGCACTGATGGGCACAGATAGGTGTCATTGGTGGGCACTCATGGGCAGCACTGATAGGTGACACTGGTGGGCAATTATAGGCAGCACTGATGGGCACTGTTGGGTGGCACTGATGGTCGGCACTGATAAATGGCACTGATAGGCAGCACTGATCAGGAGGCACTGATGGGCAATCAATAATGGGGACAGAGTGCCATCCTAATGGGCACTGATTGGCACCACGTAGGTGGTCTGAAGTGGGCATCCCTGGTGGTATGAAGTGGGCATCCCTGGTGGTCTGAAATGGGCATCCTCGATGAGTCTGCACTAATAATCAATGCGCTGATTATCAGCGCAGGCCCCCCCTGTCAGGAGAGCAGCTGCTCGGCTCTCCTCTACTCGCGCCTCTCAGTGTGAGTGTAGGAAATGCTATTATATGGCTCTTTCTGTTTACACTGTGATCCGCTGTGATTGGACACAGCTGATCACATGGTAAAAAGCCTACGTCAGAGGCTCTTTACTGGGATCAGAGCTCAACGTAATTTCCGGTCGCCGCAGTCGTCGATGTCACTTCCGCTTCCGGTGGTAGGAGAGCTTGGAACACATGTTGTTTGCTGACACCATATGAGGCGTTTTTATTCCTGCTATTCTGTGCGTATGTTTTTATTGGCACAATAAAGCGATTGTGAGATTGTTTTCTGTTTGATTCGAGCTACTCAGAGGACACCCTTTATGGAAGACTAAGTGTTGTTCCAGAGGTTTGGGCATCCTGTTGTTCCCATCCAGTCTCTCCCCACTGACATAAGTTTGTGTGACCTCTGACTGAAAAGCAGCAGGTCAACACGTTTTGGTGAGTGGGGACACAAAGGGGGTCTGGCACGGTTTTTGTCACATTGCACCTGGAATGATACTTGAGCACCTTCTTGGGCACTTTAAAGCACAAGTCACTTTTTGAAGATTATGGACTGTTATATGCGTATTCAGATGGCACCAACATATCTGATCTATGGACTTTGATTTGTCATTATTGTGATATATTATTGATTGCACTTATTGATTGTTATTTCACTACACTTTAGGGGGGGGGGTGCTTATTAATATTGTGTGTATATAATGATAACAAATCCTGCAAAGCTGCAGTTGGCCAGCTCACAAAACAACTCATACACTGACCAAGAATTATGAGTGAAACCTAAAATTCTTCTGCCTTGAAAATCATATGACAAAAAAGAATAATACTGATCATTTTGATTGATTGATGTTCCTAAAAAAAGCTGTATTCCAAGTATGTATTTTATTGCATAGTTGCATTGGTCCAGCTTGGACCAATGTAAGCATGCATATTCCATACCTGGGGGATCCCTGTGAAAGCTGGAAATCACTGTAGTAGTTGCTGCTACTATAGTGATCGTCACTGTCTTTATAACCCCTTTGTGACTAAGGGTAAAACAAATCTTAATGCCTAAGCACAATATTGCAACTTTGACAGTGTTAGTAAAACCATACATATCACAACTACTTTGTGCATCCAGGAGAATTATACCCTGATTTTGTCAGGACAAATTGCGCTTTCATTTGGTGGCAAATGGTAATGGATGTCTCCTGATTTTTTTTTTATCAAATGAAAACTGGCCCAAAATATTAAAAAATAAAATGTGTTTTTTAAATATAGCAGTATATTTCTTGTTACTAATATAACCTACCACCAAAGAGCAACCCAAAATAAATTCTCCTGCTCCCAACGATTGCAGTGATACCACATATGTGTATGTTATTTGTTGTTTGTAACCGTAGTACATCCCAGAAACAATTGTGTGCATTTTTATTTTTTTATCCTACCTAAAACACACTGATACTAACTCATACTGACACTAATTTAAAAAATGTCCAAAATATGCTGACCATGACCTTTGACCCTGACATTGACCTTTGACCCTTACTTGACCCAAACCGTAACTCTGGCACTGACATTGATCAAACATTAATCTAGATATTTTTTCTTTATTTTTTTCTTTTATTTTTTATTATTAAAATTTTATTTTGTTTTTTACATACACTTTTTTTTTCTCTGCAAGAAGAGAGAAAGATACGGTGTATCTATTCTCTCCTTTCACAGAGAGAGAAACACAGTGGTGGGCTTCAGTGACTGATTGGTGTGCTATCCAATCAGAGGCTATCCCGAAGATCAGGTGACCCAGAACTGGGATTTCAGGGTCCCGATCATTAGTATGGGACTTGGGGCTGTCGGTGAGACAGATATGTAGTTATGCGGACCCACGGAAAAAAAGCCCAGTCTAGTGAGGCCACATATCTGCGTACTGTCAGCGTCAAGGGGTTAAGATTGTGGGCTGAGCAGTTGTTCCGCTCCTGTGGTTGTTTGCTCACCACAGATGCCATTTACACAACAACTTGCATTTTTTCTCAATGAATGCAAGACAGACTTTTATGGGAGGAGGTAGAAAAGTGGTATGGTTATATCACACTATTTATCTTTATTATTTGTACAATTGTAGTACTTTTTATAACCTATACATTTACAACTTCTTACTTAAATATAATTTATTATACCTATTATCTAGTTGTGAAAACCATAAAGAAGAACTCCAGATTAAAATCATAATGCCAGGATCCCAGTTACATGCCATAAACAGGTCTTATTCTACAGTTACAGTCTCAGTGCACAATGTCTATATATCTTCTTTGGACCTACCAACTAATATGTAGTCAGAGCCTACCAAAACAACTTATTTTTTTATACTCGTGTAGCACCCTCTACCTAGGTAGGTGCTAGAGTGAGGTTTTTGGTAGGGATAGGTATATTTAAGCAGGCGTAGCTGGCAGCTAGGCCTGTTTGTTTTGGTTTGTTGGGCTGGGAGTGGCTCAGAGTAGTTTTGGGTAACTCACAGATGGTGTCAGAACCTCCCACTTCTTTCTAGAAAGTGCTAGAAAGAAAGAGGGGAGGTGGAGCCATCTGGGGTATTCTGAGGAGCCCTGACCAATCCCCAACTTGGATTGGCAGGGGGCAGGCCTCCTCAAATACCCAGGGTCAGCCCAGCTGGAGAGGAGGGTTCGGGTGCAATAACTGGGAGATCTGGGGTGGTGACCTTGGCCGGGAGCTTGTGAGTGGGCAGGACCCCCGTACAAACCACAGGGTCATCCTGGACAGGAGCAGGAGAGGACAGCGGAGATTACTGCTGGGCCAGTCTACAGGAGGGATCCACCAGTCACAGCCAGGAGGGCTGGTCAGTGACATGCACAGTGCAAAGGACTGGGTAGGCACGTCTGAGACGACTGAGAGGTCTGAGATGGGTGCAGAACGGTGAGGAGTGTGGTGTCATGGCAGTGGAATTGGGCAGCTGCAACCAGGAGGGTTGGCAGTGCCTGAAGAGGGCTGACTGGGATCAGTAGTCCACAAAGAGGAGCTAGCAGAAAGACTGTCAAGTTGCTACACCATAGGGGCCCGTGGTCCCTGCCTGTAATAAGGCAATAAGGCATTTCTGCTAAGACCTGGCTGGAGCCAGTGTCAGGCCTAAATATGTGCTTGCTGTGCCTGGGAGAAAGTGTTGTGCAGGAGGAAGAGAGTAATAGTCTGCAAGCACTGGAGAATGCTGCGCTGGGCAGGGTGATGGGTGGACCACAATACTCGGCAGCCCCTATGGGGGTACCGCTACTCTTGATTACAAAGGCCCTCATACTACGATACTACGATACTAAGATAATTTACAACCAGATTGTAACTTTTCTGGGCAATGTTACTTTTATAGAAGCAATTATCTTTACTATGCAATGTTCCACACCCTTCCTTCCATCCCTGAAATGATGGTAATGGTAATCCACCATCTGATGGGTGTCTATAGGAAAAAAAGGCTGCTGACATTCTGCTTGCTTAATCATCTTTCCCCAACTTATGTGTTGAAGGAACATGTTCCTAGTATCAGATTTACAGCACTGTGGATAGCAGTAGACCCTTGACTGTCTTCAAATGCTGCATGTTTTCTCTCTCAGCCTGTGTTTTGCAGTATAAGAAGGGAATATTAACACAGCGTCAAGTATTTATACTAGCTGTATTAAAGGCCCTGAATGTTGGAAGCTTCACCAGAAGTGATTCAATGCTTGGCACTATGATTTACATTATATTCAGGCTTTGTCTCTAATAGGTTTCTATAGGAGCACATGATAAATACATGTTTTTCTGCATATTTTCTTGCATGGTAACTATTGGCTAAAAAAAAAATAAAAAAAAAAATGAATAAACCAAAAATAACTGTGCTTCTATAAACCAATCCTAAATTCAACATTACCACAGTGTGTATACAAAATACATAAAAATAACTCCAATTAAAATAAATGAATAAAACATAAATGTGATGTCCATCATTTTTCCCATGTGCAGAAAACACCCTTTGTGAGTATAGGAAAGTCTCTTTTTCCACCAGCATGCAGACACATACACAATCACCAGACTTAATTGACCCCTATTACAGGGAGTCAAAATGTGCATGGAGGGAGAAATCCCACGGTATCACACATGAGGTCATGAAAATGGAATCCAAGTTGCTGCTGTCATCCGTTCAGTATGTAGATAATTATTACTTTCAAAACTCCAAAGATGTCATACAGAGATAAAGAGGAAAGAGCGCTCTCATAGTGTAGTATTAAAAATGATTTCTTTTTAAAAGGTTATAATGCACTTACATCTAAACTGAAAAGGATCAGCATATATGATATTGGAAACACCAGTTTGCGTTCCACCTGCGTTCCAGCTAACCGGAAATTACATATTTAACATAACACCACCCATTTAAAAAAAAAGAAATAGGCTGAAAATTAGCTTAAACATGGATGGAGCCTAACACTAAATGTATAGTAATACAGTTACACATTATTATTAAAGATTTTATCTAATAGCTGTCTAAATTTTCAGCATAAAATAAGTGGATGGGGAATGGATTTTTTCCCCTATAAAAATGTAATACAAACTTTCAAGTGATTGCCATGGATGTTGGATTATAGTTTAAAAATATAATAAAGATAAAACAACATAGAATAAAGGAATCTATATTATTACATTTTAATGGAATGCAATACATTTATGAATAGCTTAAAATTCCTGAAATTCCCGAAAGCCCCCTCATCTTGCCAACCCTTGGTCTTCAGAATTCCATGCAATCTTCTACACATAGTATAGATCATATGTCATGGCATATCATGATATATTCCCTATGACATGTTATATCCTGTAAATAGTAAGGTTTGTGATTCACATATAAGCTCAGCGTGACATCCATCATTCTACCATTATCGTATATCTATCCTGTGCTATGGTACATTGTTTTCCATTCTGAGTTACACATTTGTTTTAACAGCCCTCTCTGCATCAGTCAGTGTACATAGACATATGTCTCTGGGGTATTCTATTTCTGTTTCTTTGGCCAGACAGGCCTGTGAATCTCCACTCCTGCTAACAAGTGTCCAGCAAGGGAAATAACTCTCTAATGTTAGGATCCTTTTGGCTTTGTTCAAAACACAACCTAAAAATAGGGAATAGCTGAAATTCACTGTAGCCAACTGCATATCTGTCAAATTTTTGTTATATCGGTGTGTTCATTTGCCAACAAATAATTTTTTGCAGAACTTTGTATTTTTATTTACAGTGCATTTAAATAAATTTATGTTTTTAGATTCAAGCCAGATTATATTTAGAATTAAAGCTCCAAGGAGAAAGCTAAAAATACCTTTTGGAAACGGGGCCTGCCAAAAGGTTCATAATTCTGTTCAGCCAGTCTTATGATCTGGGCACTACTAACACAATGCATAGCCAGATCCTGGACTTCTACTGCAATTAAGCAGTACCTCCAGCCTGTTGATCGGAAGGAAGGAGCCGGGGGGGGGGGGGAGGGGGCGAGGGAAGCCGTCCATGCCAGGAGAAGACAGTGATTATTGCTAGCAGCTATACTAGCCGCTAGCGATAATCGCATGCAAAATCTGGCAGGCTGGTTGTACCCAAGTTGATCAATCAATCAACTTAGTACGTTCAGCTTGCCCATACATGGTTCAAATCTCTGATGGTTCCTGCTGAAACAGCAGAGATTCAAACCGTCTATGGCAGGCCTCAGTCTGCACAATGCAGCAAACCCTCTCCAGCCCAGATCCTAGACCTCCCTCAGCCAGTATGGATTCTGCTGTTCAAAGAATTGCAGGAAGCTCATAAAAAATTTAGGAATAAATAATACTAGCACTTAAAGTGTTAATAAACCCAGAACTTGCATTCACTATATCTGGTCTCCCACAGTACACAGAACATGGAAATGCAATAGTTTTAGTAAATATAAACTGCCAAATACCTTTTCTCATCAGCAATATATAGCAGCCTCGTGGCTTCTATCAGTGTTTGGTTAAAGCTTGTAGGAGAATTTTCCATTCTCCTCTGACTGTCCTATGAGGTTACATGACCCCTAACCCGCTGTCTGGCCCTGTGCTGATCACATGCACCCTCCCAAAAAAAAAAAACTCTCTAGCAATACACACTAAACTGGGCACGTGCAGTTTGTCCCCAAGACTCTGTTTTATCAGCAGATGGTTTGGAGACTGTGGAAGGATGGGAGAATCAGAGAAGTCAGAATTAAACAGCCTTTTTACACAATCCAGAGGATTAATCCCTTAGGTTCCACAGTGAGTATAACAAGCTTTACTGCATGTACAGACTGATTTAACTGTATTGGTTTCAGTAACACTTTAAACGTACTAAATGCATTTAACAATACATTTAACCACCTTCCACCCCCTGTATAGTAAAATGAAGGTGGATGGGATCCCCTCTTATTCTGGGCCAACGTCATATGGCATTGCCTAGTCTCACCGTGATCACGCTCCCATGGGGGCACGCAGCATGGCGATCACGGTCGCGCTATATTCCTAGGACACGGTGCAACCCCGATCTCGGTAAAGAGCTGATGACGAGGCTCTTTACCCATGTGATTGGCTGTGTCCAATCAAAGCCAGTCACATGTAAACACGGAAGTGCCATTTATTGGCTTTCCTCGCCTCACACTGACAGAGTGTGAGGCGAGGAGAGCTGATCAGCGGCATCTCCTCGCAGGGGAGACCTGTACAGGTAATCAGGGCACTGATCATCAGTGACCTGATGATCAGTGCAGTGCCCATCAGTGACACCAATCAGTGCCCATCAGTGACACCAATCAGTGCCCATCAGTGATGCTAGTCAGTGCTGCCTCTCAGTGTCCATCAGTGCCTGCCCATCAGTGCCACTCATCAGTGCCACTCATCAGTGCCTATCAGTGTTGCCTATCCGTGCTGCCTAGCATTGCCCATAAGTGCCACCTATTAGTGCCCATCGGTGCTACCTACCAGTGTCCATCAGTGCCGTATATCAGTGCCCATCAGTGGGGCATTTTGGTGCCTCCTCATCAGTGCCACCTAATTAGTGCCCTTTAGTGCTGCCTCATCAGTACCCATCAGTGCAGCCTATCAGTGCCCATCAGTGCCGCCTCATCAGTGCACATCAGTCAAGGAGAAAAATTACTTATTTACAAAATTTACTGAGAGAAACTAAGGAAAACTTTTTTTTTTCAAAATTTTCTGTCTTTTTTCATTTTTTTTACTTAGCAAAATATAGTAAACCCAGCGGTGATTAACTACTTGCCGTCTGCAACGGAACGGCTATTGTTCTGGGACAACGTTGACGTTGTCCCTTTAAGCCGGGATTGCACGCGGTCGGACGCGCGCATCCCGGCTCTGTTGGTGGTGGCGTGTCACCGGGACACACCGCGTCACCGACGGGGGTGAACAGCCATTGGTTATGGCTGCTTACCATGTGATCGGCCGAGACGAAGTCACGGCTGATTACAAATGGCACTTTCCCCCATTCGCACGGCGCATGCGCGCGATCGGGAGCGTGCTGCGCATGAATGTCACTGTCGGCGTGTTCCCAGGGAACACTGCCTGTCACCGACACTGGTATCAGCCGGCGGCTGTTACCTTGTGATCGGCTGTGATCTACTTCACAGTCGATCACATGTAATGTTAACAGAGCAGTAACTCACTGTTACCAGCTCTTCTCTCCTCACACAGTTTCAAGTGTGAGGAAAGAAGCGCTAGGATCAGTGAGTTACTGATCTGTATAGCAAAAACACACACCTGTCACATCCCCCTGCCCCCCCCCCCCAATGCACCTGTCACCAAACAGTCACCCCATAAAGTGTACTTGTCATCATAAAGTGTACCTGTCATCATAAAGTGTACCTGTCATCAGACTGACATCATAAAATGCACCTGTCACCCGTTAGCCGTCAGTGACCGTGGCCTGTCACCCGTCAGTGACCGTGGCATGTCACCCATCACCCATCAGTGACCGTGGCCTGTCACCCATCAGTCACCACCGCCAGT
>BLSH010440459.1:724904-740100 GCA_018402905.1 Glandirana rugosa
AAGATAGAAGACTCCCCAGGGCCCCACCCCATATGATGTCACAGCTCCACCCCAAGATGTGACATCATATGGAACGGGGCCTCCGTCTGATGTCATCGGTTGGCCACGCCCCATGCCAATATAAGGCACATCACACAGTGGAGAGTGCATTCGTGAATGAGATTGCGTCGTGTCAACATGGGAAGAAGAAGAACAGAGGGAAGGGGACAGTGGAGAAGACTGGCAAAAGAGCAGAAGACGCCGCAGAGAAGGAGAAGAAAGAAGACCCCTCAGAAGATAGAAGACCCCCCAAAATAGCCGAAGAAAGAAGACCCCTCAGAAGATAGAAGACCCCCGCAAAAGAGCCGAAGAAAGAAGACCCCTCAGAAGATAGAAGACCCCCGCAAAAGAGCCGAAGACACCGGAGAGGGAGAAGAGAGGGGAGAAGATGCCGGAGCTGATTTAATAAAATATTTTAAAAACCTGTGTAGTGCGTTTTTTTGTACACTTTCTTTCCAGGTAAATGGGTAGGAGTACGATGTACCCCACACTCCTTTACATAGGGTGGGGGGCCGGCATCTGGGGGCCCCCTTGTTAAAGAGGGCTTCCAGATTCCGATAAGTCCCCACCCGCAAACCCCGATAACCACCGGCAAGGGTTGTCGGGAAGAGGCCCTTGTCCTCATCAACATGGGGACAAGGTGCTTTGGGGTGGGGGGAGCAGAGCCCCCCTGCCCCAAAGCACCCATACTCCCCATGTTGAGAGCATGTGGCCTGTTATGGTCCACGAGGGGGGGCGCTCGCTCATCCCCACCCCCTTTCCTGGCCTGCCAGGCTGCATGCTCAGATAAGGGTCTGGATTTCGGGGGGGCGCCATGCCTTTTTTTTTTTGGCGTGGGGGTTCCCCCTTACAATCAGTACCAGACCAAAGGGCCTGGTATGCTCTTGGAGAGGGACCCATGCCATTTTTTAAAAAAAAATGGGCGTGGAGTTCCCCTTCAAGATCCCCAGAGCATAAGTCACATGCCAAAGTCGGATCAGTGAAGACACTAATCCGACTTTGATCCGACTTCAATGCCTTTCAATGTGCTAAAGTAGGATCAAAGTCGGACAAAAGTGGTACAGGAACCTTTTTCAAAGTCGGTCCGACTTTGAAAAACACAAGTCAGACCAGTTAAGACGGCTCTCATAGGGAATCATTGTTTTTGTGAGGTAATGCAACTTGTGCTCCTAATGTCGGTCCTAGAATCGGACTAGTATGAACCCAGCCTAACCATTATTAAAACCACTGCTCCTGAAAACAAAAATTATAAACTTTTTTCTATTCAGACATTTCCCCTAGGGCTAAGGCTGTTAAAATTAGAGAGAGGGTGGTAATGTTTTTTTTTTTATGGCAATGAACTTGCATACAAGCATTAAATGGAGGAATTCTGAAATCACAGGTTCGATTCCAGCCAACATCAGGCACATAGAACATGTGATCTGAGAGGCATCTTCACAGGCAAATAGACGCCGCATGTGAGTTAATTTACTCCCTTTTGTGAGAGCTGAAGTTGTAATTGCCTTTAATTGGGGGTTATTTTAAGGCACTGCTGGAGTAGATTTGGGAGGTATAGTAAATCAGGGCCATTGTGTCTCATAGATTATTCGTTGGGGTGTTTGCTTTCCAGAATGGGGTCATTTTGTGGGCAATTCCATTGTCCTGGTGCTCCGGGGCCTTCAAAAATGTGATAGGTCGTCATGACATTAGATGTGTAATTTATGTCCCTAGTATAACTGACGGTGCTCCCTGCATGTTGAGCTTCTGTATGTGGCCAGGCTGTGAAAAAGTCTCAGACATGTGATATCATCATACTCAGGAGGAGTAGCAGAATGTGTTTTGGGGTGTAATTTGTGGTATGCATATGCTGTGTGTGAGAAATAACCTGTTACAATAACAATTTTGTGAAAAAAAAAGAAAAGAAAATCTTAATTTTGCAAAGAATTGTGGGAAAAAATGACAACTTCAAAAAATTCACCATGCCTCTTACTAAATACCTTGGAATGTCTACTTTCCAAAAAGGGGTCATTTGAGGGGTATTTGTACTTTCCTGGCTTGTTAGAGTCTCAAGAAATTAGATATTATCAGTACATCAGGTGTGATCAGGTGTGATCAATATTCAATGATTGGCACCATAGCTTGTAGACTCTATAACTTGCACAAGGACCTAATAATATACACTTGTTTGGGTTATTTTTACCAAAAATAGGTAGCAGTATACATTTTGCCCAAAATTTACAAAGAAAAATTACTAATTTGCAAAATGTTATGACAGAAACAAAGAAAAAGGCATTTTTCACAAAATTTTCAATTTTTTTTTTTATAGCACAAAAAATAAAAAAAAACCCTAGTGATTAAATACCACCAAAAGAAAGCTCTATTTGTGTAAAAAAAAGGACGCAAATTTCATATGGGTACAGTGTTGCATGCCTGAGTAATTGTCATTCAAAGTGTGATAGTGATGAAAGCTGAAAAATGGCCTGGACAGGAAGGGGGTTTTCGTGCCCAGTACTGATGTGGTTAAATACAAACCAAAAGAAAGCTCTCTCTGTATGAAAAAAATGACTGCACAATTGTAATTCAAAGTGTGATATTGTTGAAAACTGAAAATTGGCCTGTGCAGGAAGAGGGTGAAAGTGCCCAGTATTGAAGCGGTTAATGAATATATTCTGCTTCAACTAGTTTTTTAACATATATACAAATCAACAGGGTCAACAATTTTACAGTGATTTGTAGAGTATATAAAATCATTCTTATTAGTTCCTATGCCCAGAGTGCACAGACTATTGTCACCATTGCCCTCATGCAGTTTGTGTTAATGCCAGTTTGCCTCAATGTCAATGCCAGTTTTTGGGTTGCGGGAGTGAACTGCATCATCTAGAAGAAATAATGCAAACATAGGGAGAACATACAATTTTTTTCATATATCACTTCTGTTATGAATTGTTCTGTAACCATAGTGCTGCATTACAAGCATACCAACTAGCCAATCAAACAATTTTATGTAAATGAACAGATAATTTGGCTCGATTTACAGGTGCTGAGCTGGTAAAATAAATGTGAATGTAGGGAGCTTTAAAAAGGGTGCTAAAAGGACTTTAGGCGCAAGCAGCTAACAACACCCATTAGAGTTGTTTGGTTTCTAGTGATAGGAATAATGTCCAATAGCAGGGGCGCACATGGCAAGTGCCACATTTTGGCTTCCCATGGTACTGCCCCTGCAGGCAAACAATGGCTTTAGTAACCAGTCACATACCAAACTTCATTTTTGTAGCTAAAGAAGAATGAAATTTAAAACTTGCCGTTAATGCGGGCAATAGCTCACTTTTTTGCTTGAGCTACAGCTGAAACTATAACACAGAGTATCTCAACCAGGGTTCCTCCAGAGGTTGCTAGGGGTTCCTTGAGCAATGGTCAATTTATACCTCTCAGATAAATTCCCAATGACACCATTGATCTTTTTGGCTATTTGTAGGAAGGTAATTCTTCCCAATGACCACAAGTGTAAGGAGCATTCTTCCCATTGACCATCACACTAATGTATCATGAGTTGTAGATTTTACATTTTTAGCAGGGGTTCCCCAAGGCCGGAGAGTTATTTCAAGGGTTCCTCGGTGTTGAAAAGGTTGAGAAAGGCTGCTATAACATTTTTTTTTTTGTGGTGACTAATGTCATAACATGGGCTCCTAATTTATTTTTAGTTGTTGATGTAGCCATGGTGAGATAATTTACTGGCCCACTAAAGTAGCATAAAATGTGAAGCCAAAATATACCAGGTGAAGCAGAAAACTCATGCGAAGTTCAAGTTAATGGGATTTACAGGCTTTAGTGTTCTCATCTGTGGTGATGGACAGGAAGTATTTTTATCTAGTTCATGTCAGAAAATAAATGTAAATTAGCTGGCATCATCACATGTAATGGTGGCGTTAACTAAGAGTACAAGATATAGCCTCAAGTATTATCCCTCTACAGTTACAGCAATCAGTTGTAACTGGACGAAGCCATCAAAATATAGAACATTCTTACGGGATGACTTACTCAAGGAGAAGATTGTTGCCCAAGAATGCTCTGCTCACTTTGATTTCTCAATCATTTGAAGTGAAAATGGGAATTTTCAATACACATAATTGTATGATTCCTTTAGAAAATCCACCCCATAAAATGCACAACTGCTTTGAGTATAGCCTAAGACAAAGTTTGTCTTAGTTTTGGATAGAGTGGAGAGAGATTAGAACATCTGTCAGGTTTTTATGGCTGAGTGTACACCCATTAGGGAGATTCACTCTCTCTGTCTTGTTTATCATTATCACTGAGAGTGAAAGTGAAAAAAATCCCAAATTTTGAGTGGTCCCCAGAACAGTAATAGATGGGATTTTTTTCAATAGGGACACTAGTTTTGATGACTCTAGTGACAAGGGATTTCCTCTCGCTTCCTGCTTTGGCTGTGTGCGAGGATGTAAAGGGAAATCTTCCCAATGGGACACAGATTGCACAAAAAACTTGACAGGGGTTGTAACCCTTATTCTATCCAAAGTGAAAAAAAAAAACTTTTGCCTTTAGATCTACATCATGTCTATACAGATAAGAGATATCAAATTCTTAATGCGAAGGTTTAGTCATTTTGTATATATCTTCTTTCTTTATTATTATGATGGGCAGAACCAAACAACAATTAATATATGTTTTTTTTCTGTCAGATAAAAAGGAACGACTGCATATAAATATTTTTAACATCTAGTTTGCAGGTAGACCTCAAGGCTCATTTTTATATATTTTTCAGTCTATCCTTGTCTGCTTTGCTGAAAAATGTGTGTTGTTTTACATAACTCAATAGCTCAAGCTCCAATTTATACACACAAACAAATGAGTCAGAGCAATCACTTATCCCCCTCCTCTACCAGATGACTCTTTTATGGACAGCAGGGAATTAGTAGCTCTATCTAGAGGCCTTGGGGACTCCTGGGATGAAAGGACCTGATGTTAGGAGCACAGCAGAAAGCAGAACAGCCACAATAATCTGAGCGCAGTATAGACACATATGGAAGCAGGTGCAAGTCCAGATCAAACAATACTGCATACTGTGTTGCCAGCTGATGCTTATGAGCTCTTGCTGGGCTGCCTGGTATGTTTCAGGTCTGCTGAAAGTGCAGATAGACTTGTATTGCAGGATAGCTTCAGGTACACATGGCGTGCGATAGCCTACCTGGACACAGACGGGAACAGTCAGGAACAAAGTGTTAGCTAAATTCCAGTAGACAGAGAGAAACAGACATACATGCACAGTTGCAACAGGATACACATACAAACAGATCAGAGCAGAGGTCAATGCCAATACAGATATACAAACAGGAACAGAAACTGAAGCCAGGTCGGATCAGAAGATATACTGTATGACAGAAGGGCCTAGCCCAAAGCACAGAACAAACAGTGCAAGAATCAGTTCAGACTAACCCGTATGGATGCACCAGCTCTGGATGGTGGGGATGAGTCCCTAAATAGCTACAAACACAAAATAGGTGATATACTGGTGTAAAAGGGTAGGAACACCAACATGAAAAATACACCAGGTTCACGTCATGCCACACTCACAAAAAGCTTCTATGAAACTTCAATCAGAGTGAAAGTGTCTAAAAACATCTGCCCCTGTTGTGTTCTCTTAGAAAATCCATAATTCTCAGTTAATGCGTCATAATTACACCGGGTGTTAAATGTTTACTCAACAAACTTTAGTTCCAAAAAACCCTATATAATTAAAAATGAAAAGGGCGCAAAACCATGAAGGTTTCTCTAGAATAATTTGTTATGAAGCTGTCTCAGATTCCTGTGACAAAAACAACCTTTATTCATATTCATATTATTGTAGATGGTTCCAGGGCTAGGCTGTACAGGCTACTTAGCTTTAGTATAGGAAATGTCACTGTTCCACAACTAGTATAACATCCACATAAGAAGCCCATAAGCTCACATGTGGTTCTGACAGTCAAACATTACACAGTGATTGTGTATAAGGTAAAGGCCAACTCTGGCTTTTAATTAAAAAAAAATGAATAGCTCAGCCATAGCTGAAAAAAAAGTAGCAAAAAAGAGAAAGGGGAGAGAGCACAGCCGCCCTAGTGTTTTACCATTTGTTAAACCAGATAAAATGAACAACAAAGGTTGCACTTACAAGGGTAATCTTTGGCATGGCAAGTGTAGCCCAGATGGGGGATATCCTATCCCAGGCCAATCCGCCCCCGATCTGATGGTTCCCGGCTCTGGGGGAGACTATCTCTTTTTTTGCTACAGATTTATACCACCAACCAGAGCTTTGTGGAGAGAACTGCAACACCTAGAAAAAAAAACTAGTACTTTGGTTTTTCACAGCCTGTGTCTACACTTATGCAGGTGATCAGAGGTCTGAGCATTCTGGTTTATAACATGAATGTTGGATAGCTGAAAAGAAGCATCTCTAGAGGCAATCTGTGGTGCTGCCTCCCATGGTAATTCCTTTATACTATAAGGCCCCTTTCACATGGAGCCGATCCGCTCAGCGGGGTCCGCCAGCTCAGCAGGAGATCAATCCGTTGATCTCCGCTGAGCGGGCGGATGACAGGTTTGTCTCTGCTCTCTCTGCAGGGACAGATCTGTCAGAGCACCGCTGTTTCCTATGGGAAGAGTGGATGAAAACGGACAGCCTCATCCAATCCCATCTGATCCACTGGACGGATGGTGAACGTATTACTCATACGTCTATTTTAGCGGATCTTGATGGATCGGATGGCAGACGGGTGTCAGCGGACACATCTCCGCTGACATCCTCCTGCCCATAGAGGTCTATGAGTGGCCCGCTCGGATACACCTGAAAAATGGACAGGCGGATCCGAGCGGTCTGATCGGGTGAAAAGGGCCTAAGGTGTCCTCGGTCTTCCAGGTTGAGTGATGCCCAGTGCCAGTAAAATGGTACTAAACACAAAAACAAACCTAATATATTGCAGCTTACCAATGGATCAGTGTGGTAGCTTACATACCGTTACCAGAGCAAGTACAGTATCACTATGGTGACATTGTACTGCTGTGATTATGATCATGTATAATGGCTGGCTGCACTGAAATCACTGTATGTATTGTCTCTGATCACCGTCACAGCAGTAAAATGTCACCATAAAGACATTGCACTGCACTGGTCAAAGTAAGTAAGAAAAATATTGCAATGTTCCTAATCACCGCCATATCAGTTCCAGCGTCTCTGATCGCCGCCACACCAGTCCCAGTGTCCCTAATCACCACCACACCGGTCCCAGTGTCCCTGATCACTGCCACACCAATCCCAATGTCCCTGATCACCGCCACATTAGTTAGAGCGTCACCCAAATGTGACACTATGACATGTGTCTGAAGAGCCCACTGTTTTAGAATCACTCTTCAGTGAGAGATATTAAAGGTAATGAGGAGGCATTGCTTTAACCCCATGAACCCCACACAAACGCCCCCATTCACTTGAACGGCTCACGATCATTAGGGCGCTACACCTCCTGAAAGCGACATGGGGTACATTTACTGCCACAGCTATGAAGCATTGCAGCTGTGGCATGTCAAAATAATGGATAGTTGGTAATGCACTGCCAATTAAGCGTGTAACACTAAATAATCTATAGTAAATGATCTATAGTAAAGCTGCTGCTGCCACCTATAGTGTTTCACACAAACTAAACAATAATCAACATCAAGTGAGGGTGTGGAAGCGCTGCTACAAAATACTAGTGAATAAAATAAAGAGAAATACAATTAGATACACATAAGAACCTTGTGGGCGAATCAATGCTTACTCATATTCAAAGTGCTATAATAAATCGTAATATGTAACCTTGATTGTTAACTGTGAATAACAATAATGCTTCGGGTAAATAGACATAAGAAACCAGAGTGCTTATCATAAAGTGCATACAAAGCAATTTCCTAAGAGTACTGCTGAATGTGCAGACAATGTTACAAATAAAGTGCTGGTGGCATTGAGCAATTAGTAATAAAGGCAGGTGAAAAAGGCTGAAAGCAGAAAAAAAGTCTATAGGCAGATACTGTAGGTGTGAGGGATTCCTCTCATATAAAAGATTTAGCACTCCGCAGGTGCATGTACAAGCTGGAATACTGGCGTGCTCCCTTCACCAAGTAGAGTGGACTCTCACCTCCAGGAAAGACCCCAGGGTCTAGTCTCACATAAGTGATGATAGCAATTCATGCAATAATGTGATCTCACTATATCCTCCACCACATAAATTGGAGGCTCACCTCAAACTAGGACCCCAATGGGCCTAGTAGCACATAACTGAAGGGGGTAAGTATCCAGGTAGTGTCCCCTTTGGGCTTGTGGTTGGGATTCCCAATTTTCCACCAATAATACGTCACCCTGCAAGCGAAGGAATATCTGACTTTCTGGACTGGCTACTGTGTGAATCTGACACTACTGCTTCCTGGTTTGTACAGAGGGTAGTATCTTCCTCCTTTAACTCTATGCAGGCCAAGCGGCTCCTAGATCCCCGATGGTTTATGCTCTTCCAGGCAGGAAGCTGAACTATGTGGTGGAATAGGTGTATTCAGGTTCTAAATAGCTTCAATATATATATATTGTTGATAGAGATTGGGGGATGGTAAAACCGTGTCTCAAACGCAAGGTTTTAACCTCACATATGAAGGAGCCTAGCAGTGCAGCCAGTCACAGTGTCACAGATGAACATCACACCAATCACAGTGTTGCCAGACCAGTGTAGCTATAAACAGAGTTCCTGATCACCACCACACCAGACAAGTTCAGCTAGCAACAGTTTTCCTGATTTCCGCCACACCAGTCGCAGTGCAACTGAACCAATGTGAGCCAGCAACAGAGTCCCTGATCCCAACCACACCAGTCCCAGTGTCACCAGACCTGTGTAAGCCAGTAACATTGTTCCTGATTGCTGCCACACTAGTCACCAGGGTCTCCAGGTCAGTATAAGCCAGCCACAGTTTTCCTGATCACTGCCATACAATTGCATTGTTACCTTTGATTGTCGTCTATACTGACCCTGGCCTGTTGTTTCTGCCCGCTGTCTGGGCAAATCCTTTGCCTGTTTGCTGACTATGTCTCAGCACACTGCCTGAACTGACCCATCTGCACGTTCCACTGACTACATTCTAGTGAGACACCAGTCTCATCCATTCCCTGTGGACAGCTGCACCACTGGAACCCAGGAACTCCTTTGTTCCTCCTTTTTTTTTAATTCTCCCCTACTTTCTGGCCAGTAAAATTACATTCCTGGGGCAGCCACATACCAGTAAGTTAGGTTTGCTTGGCTTATGAGAATGGGGACTTATATAGGTGATGCTACACTAGTAAGCAATATTCCCTGACCACTCAGAGACAATCATTATAGCACATTGTTTTCTATACAATGTTGGTTGATTTTTGTGATACACAAGATACAATGTCCGGTACATAATCAGTCCATACATTGAAAAAGTCTCACACGTGGTACCCATACATGGGAGGAGTAACGGAATGTATTTTGAGGTGAAATTCTAAGTATGCCCATGCTGTGTAGGAAAAATATCTTATTAAATTGACAACTTTGTGTAAAAAAAAAATAATTAAAAATTTCTTTCCCATTTTCAAAAAACTTATGGCACAGAAATGAAATCTTCAAAAGACTCACCATGCCTCTCCAAATACTTTGGGGGTTAACTCTCCAAAATAGGGTAATTTTGTGTGTTTTTTACAGTCCTGGCATTTGAAGACTTCAAAAATGTGATTGGTAGTCAGGAAAGGTGTAATGTATGCCTCTAGAATGCCTGAAGGTGCTTCTTGGATTTGGCTCCCACTATGTGGCTAGACTATGAAAAAGCCCCACGCATGTGATTACTCCATACTCGGGAGGAGGAGCAGAATGTGTTTTGAGTTGTGATTCTAAGTATGCTTATGCTGTGTTTTAGAAATATCTTATTAGTTGACAATTTTGTGTAAAAAATGTATTTCCATTTTCTTTCCTGCATTTTCCAAAAACTGACATTTTCAAAAGACTCACTATGCCTTTCATAAAATACCTTGGTGTGTTTGCTCTCCGAAATGTGGTAATTTTGTCAGTGTTTCTCCTGGCACTTCAGGGACTCAAGAAATATTATATGTAGTCAGAAAACTAGGCATGAAGTTTATACTTCTTAAAAGCCCAAAGGTGCTCCTTGGGCTTTGGGCCCATCTATGCATTTAGGCTGTGAAAGAGTCTCACACATATGGTTTTTCCCATACTTGGGAGGAGCAGTAGAATGTGATATGGGGTGCAGTTGTACGTATGCCCATGCTGTGTGTGAGAAATAATTTTTAAAATGACAACTTGGTGAAAACACTTAATTTTGTAAAAAACTGTGACAAACTTAAAAAAAAAAATCACCATACATATCAATAAACACCCCCTATAAAGGGGTCATTTGGGGGGTATTTGTGCTGTCTTTATTATTTAAACATTGCACATAAGCATTATAGGGTCTCAAGAAAGGAGATAGACAGTACATCAGGATTGTTCAGTTTTCAAATAAATATACCATAGTATGTAGACTCTATAACTTTCCCACACACAAAATAATATACACTGATTTGTTTTTGTTTTTTTTCACTAAAGAAATGTAACAGAATTTACATTTGCATTTTGGCCCAAATTTATAAAGAATGAATATTATTTATTTGCAAAGTTTTATAACAGAAACTAAGACAAAATGTTTTTTTTTTTTAATGTGTGTTTTTTCCCTTTATAAAGTTAAAAACTGTGGTGATTAAATACAACCAACAGAAAACTGTCTAAAAAAATTATACAAATTTCATTTGTGAACAGTGTTGTCTGAATGAGTAATTGTCGTTCAAAGTGTGACAGCACCGAAAACAAAAAAATGGTCTGGACTGGAAGGGAGTCTCACAATCCAATTTTCAAGTGGTTAATACAACATTTTAAACATTTTTCTTCTTCAAATCTAGTCTTTGAAACTTCACTGTTAATGATTCACCTTGATTCAGAGGACTCTGCAAAGACCCTCTTTGAAAGAGGGTAATACCTTTTTCTTAAGAAATATTATAGCATGCCTACTCATACAGCAGTGAAGGAACAAGTAAGGAAGTTGTGTTCCTTTAGCATAGCATCAAGTAGATGTTTGTCAGAAAGTCTGATTATAGATTACATCTTACATGTTGCCTTAAAAGTATAAACACTAAAGTAGATGAAAAAGAAAAAGGGAAACATATGTGTTGACAACTGTGCTGAAATCATTGTATTTTTACAGCTGCAGTTTCACTTGCAACTTTTCCCTATATTGTGTTTAAAAGCAAGTAATATGTTTAGTCGTTCATTGTTTCCAAACCGTGAAGAGCTTTATGGCTGACTGAGTGCTATACTGCAATATGGCAATGCTCCAAATGGGGCTATTTAGTTAACAAAATATGATGTGTGTGTGTATATAGAAAGAGAGACAGATTTACAGTATTCAACATTTCCAGGAACTTGTTGAAAATATATATTTTTTTAATTCTCATTACTATTGTTTTTTTATTTGACTACAATAACGTATGACCTTCAGGACCAGATCCTACCCACCAAACATTTGATTTGATTTTTTTTTTTGGGCGGGGCTGCTTGAATTCTGGGCACATAATTTGTCACTAAAATATCAGTATGCAGTCTTTTAATTGTGCTGTGGATAAGTGCACTTTGAGCTACAAAGCAGGTAATGAGTTATAAAATTGCAAACAAAAACACATTAAAAATGCATCAAAATGCACTTAAAACACATAAAAATGAATCATAATGCATGTGATTGTATATGCCTTTTTCCATGACAACATGCACACTTTTAAATGAATTAGATGTGAATGAACCCTAAAAGTCATCTAAACTATAACAGGGATAATATATATAATTTGGAAATAAAGCTAGATGTTAGTGGTCTTTGCTATGGGTTCACTTGCAGAGTTCTTATATTATGTTAAATGGTCATAGTTACATAGCACTAGCATAACATTTTATCTGCACTATTAAAAGTTTTCTGATGCCAGAGCAAAGTTCTGTGCACTGTGGGATAATAAATAGTTCTCCAGATGCTGTAAATATCACAGCTTAGGCCGAATAAGCACATCCCAAATGCTCACAAGGCACTTTCTGAGCATTCTCATTGGCTTGCATTATCAACGCAGATACAGACAGAAGGTGAAATGTTGCACTGGATGATTTCATCACCGTAAAGCCACACCGGCCCTCTTGTAAAAATCTGTTTGTACTCTCACAGATGCTTAAAGATATTGACAAAAATAGTCTATGATGAGAAAAAAAATGGTTAAAACCAAACTCCAAGATAATGAGCAGGGAAAAATGTCTGGTCCCCATGGCAAGAAATTTGCTTGGCTTATAGAGGAAACTGTGACTTTGATCCATTACACTGCAGAATGGCTTAAATAAAGGGTATTGGAATTATGACTGAACAGTAGGATAATTAAAGCAGTATTAACCCCAAATCAAAAAAAATAATATATTGCAGTTTACCAATCATTTATTGTGGTAGCTGCATTATTTTTCTTTTTTTGGGCTTTTTTTTCCTGTTTTCACCTGGTGATCAGGCTGGTAAAACACTTCCTGTGTAAGAGTGCCCCCACTCTGGATGGAGGAGCACAGGGGTACCTTTGGACAGCAGCATTGTTAGTCTGGGAGGGAGGGGAGTTTTAGATGTACTAGCAGATTTAGATTAGCCAAACTGCAGCTAACACTTTTGAAACAGTTACAGCAACAGTTTGGGATAACATTTTACATAAATAAATAAAAGTTGATCATTGTAATCACCCCTGTCAATGTTAAATGGTTTGTCTCATCCCTCCAACTGCTACATCTGCAGGGCAACTGGTTCTGTTGAAAAAACAACATATTTACTGGCTAGATCACCAAGTGGAAATAAAAGTAAGAAAGACAAAAAAAAGTATTAAAATATATATTATAATAAATGTTTGCATTTGAGTTTATTACTCTTTCAAGTAGGCTACTGTATGTATGAATCCTTATGGAGTTTCCAACTTGCTGGACAATTTTAGTAACCAACCATCCAGAGATTGTTGCCTTTTCTTTTCATAGGAAATTGTGCATGTGCTGCAATTACAGTAAAAGTTTCCGAAGCATAGGAGAAACTTTGTACTATATAGGTGCCATTTTCCAATGAGCACTGCAGATGTTTTATTTAACATCTATAAATCTTCAAAGAGAGAAACATATGTACTCCTGATTTCTAAAATAACTTATTTATTTAAAAAAACTACTAGATATTTTAAATAAAAATGCACTGGTTATGCAAACAATTTTACTTATGTCAGCATCACATGGAAATTCATTATTGTAAATTAAATACATCACTCATTGCTTTATCTTGCAAAGTTTAAATTGAATCAATATGTGACAGTGAATTGCTGTTGCTTGACATCACCAGGGCTTTAAGGCTTCTGCCAGTATCATTTACTTGTCCAAAAGAATCAGAAAAAAATTGCACAGTTTCCCAGACACTCATGAGTAATATTAACTAATAAAATAGTTTATTGTTTAATGTATTATTGCTCAGGTTTTTTATTTAACTTGAAATAGAGTCTTGCTTATACCCACTGCAAAAAATATGTTTAATATTCATCATGGAATGGCAAAATGTGTCAATGCTTTAGTTGTTTCTCTTATCTGCTCACCTGCCAGCATCAACATCTAATTATTATTTTCTTTGTGATAAAATGAACATGTCTTAAGTTAAAGCATATCTAAATCCAAGAAACAAATATTTATCATGTTGCAATGCACCAGTTCTTAGATGTGATGGCTTTCTTTTCTCAGGCTCCTTTGTTTTCACCTGCTGATCCTGCCACAAATGCATTTCTCCTATCAGAGGGTGACAATGTTTATTCAATGTACTATATCTACGGATATACTATATCTGCTTCACCAGCATTGTCACACTAGCAAAGGCTTACAGAACACCCCTCCTTCTGTTCTTCATACCATAGACAGAAGTGTTCTGTAGTCCACAGAGAGAACTGGCAACAATGATAACTGATAACATGTCAGCACAAACAATGAGCACAGGAAGTTATCAGGGCACTAGTTCCTGGCAGGATCAAAAGACATAATTTTAGTACTTATCTAACAGATAAAATAAATTGCTTTCAATGATATTTCCTCCCCTCTTTTTTTCCCTTTTTTTCCCCTCTTTCTTCTTCTCTTCTACTTCCTATTCCCCCCACTCCATTCCTCCCATTCCTCCCTTCTTACCACACTACCTGTGACAAAGGTATGCGCAGCCTATTGCATTAGGGTGTGCACCACAAAGCGCAAACAACATGAGTGTGTGTGTATATTTGTCAGAAGAGAAGAGGACAGTGTCAGTAGGGCAGAGATAGGTGTCAGTAGTTTATTTTTATTCTTTTTTTTTTTTTTACAATTTTGTTTTTTTTTATTCTTTTTTACAATATTATATTTTATTTTTACAATTTTGTATTTTTATTATTTTTTACAATATTATATTTTATTTTTATTTTTTTTTTACAATTCTATTTAGGAGCCCTGCTGGGGGGCTTTGGTGAAATATCAGGGGTCTAAACAGAGACAGAGAAAGAGACTGAGGACAGAGATTCCCCGGTCCCTTTCTCTGCAGCCAAGCAGCAGTGGGGAATCTGCACAGTACAGGGTGATTAGGGTGTGCCCAGGCACACCTCCCACCCTATGTGTGCTCGCCTATGACCTGTGACTTCCTAACTGCCCCTTTTCCTGTTCCCATGCCACCATATCTCTCCCCTGCCACAACACCTTCTTTCAATATTAGATAAAAACAAAGCTAAATTGTACCCTTCTATTATTTGATCCTGCCTATGTGCCTTCAATATTCTAAACTATCAGCGATAGGCATTGGTATTTGCTCTTTGTAAGGATGAGTGAATTGATTAAAAAATGCATTCAGTGGTATATTTTTTCGGACTAAGTTAAATGTCAACGTTTATATGCACTTAATTTTTTTTTTAATACAGTGAATTTGCTCTTCCTAATATAAGGTAAATGGTTTTTAAAGTCTCACCCATTTCCAAATTTTTTTTACTGAACAGGGGGAATATTGAGTAGGTGGGGCTTATCTCTAAGTGTAGGAGGTCAAGCCCTTAGGCCTTTTTACTGTG
>BLSH010440459.1:740110-756247 GCA_018402905.1 Glandirana rugosa
AATTTTATTTAGGAGCCCTGCTGGGGGGCTTTGGTGAAATATCAGGGGTCTAAACAGAGACAGAGAAAGAGACTGAGGACAGAGATTCCCCAGTCCCTTTCTCTGCAGCCAAGCAGCAGTGGGGAATCTGCACAGTACAGGGTGATTAGGGTGTGCCCGGGCACACCTCCCACCCTATGTGTGCTCGCCTATGACCTGTGACTTCCTAACTGCCCCTTTTCCTGTTCCCATGCCACCATATCTCTCCCCTGCCACAACACCTTCTTTCAATATTAGATAAAAACAAAGCTAAATTGTACCCTTCTATTATTTGATCCTGCCTATGTGCCTTCAATATTCTAAACTATCAGCGATAGGCATTGGTATTTGCTCTTTGTAAGGATGAGTGAATTGATTAAAAAATGCATTCAGTGGTATATTTTTTCGGACTAAGTTAAATGTCAACGTTTATATGCACTTAATTTTTTTTTTAATACAGTGAATTTGCTCTTCCTAATATAAGGTAAATGGTTTTTAAAGTCTCACCCATTTCCAAATTTTTTTTACTGAACAGGGGGAATATTGAGTAGGTGGGGCTTATCTCTAAGTGTAGGAGGTCAAGCCCTTAGGCCTTTTTACTGTGCTTGGCCACCCACCTAAAGGCTAAACAACAGTCGGAGGGGATGTTCACATGTTGTGGCCATGGCAAATTCAACACAACATGCTGAGTTGACACAAGGCACTGCCTGTCAAACTCGGCCATTCAAGTCAATGGGGCTGCTCTATCCACCTTGTTTATATGAATGGAGGAATTTGTTGTTGTTTTTTTCCATTCTGGCCCCTGGCTGAACAAAAAATACTAACAGTGTAGGACCAGCTTTAGTCACATTCAACTGAACCTGTTCTGTAATGTTGAAAATGTTTCATAGCTTATCCAAGCCCCTTCTTCAAGTCTAATGAGTGTAAGGAAACACACCTCAGCATTTATATCCACACAGGTAGCACAGAAACCTTAATCCAATCATCATGGACTATGTCAAGACAAATGTTGATTGCCCACGAACAGGATACGAGGTGTGAAAGCTTTAGAACTATTATGTTCTAGTTACATTATCCCATATTTGATATTGGAAAGTCTGCATACAGCATGTGACTTGGTAAATCACTGGAATAGAAATGTTTAAAAGCCCCCACCCCTGAGTACAGATGGGCATTCCAGTTTGACATAGTCTGTAAGCAGGTGCAGTTAGTTAGTCTGTCACTAGATGGCTCTGTCCCAGAAAAATGTGTGGTGACAGAGCAGTGCAATCAGCTGCTAGGTCCTTTTTAGTTGGAGCCCTCTTGTAGTGATGTCAGGGGTGAGTCAGTATCCATTTATAAACCAGGTTGGGGCATGTTGGGGCATGGCACCCTACATTATGCAGATGTATGTTACATTCACTTTGTTTTTCCTCTCTGGGAGATTGCATGGTGGGTTCCTTGCAATACCTCCTACACCAGGGGTGTCAAACTGGCGGCCCTCCAGCTGTCTCTGAACTACAAGTCCCATCATACCTCTGGGAGTCATGCTTATAATTGTCAGCCTTGCAATGCTTCATGGCAATTGTAGTTCCGCAACAGCTGGAGGGTCGCCAGTTTGACACCTGTGTCCTACACGTATGTTACTTTCCATTACCCTATTGGGCTCTGGTTCTTGTCATGTTCCCCAGTCCAATTCTAATTTTTTATTTGCAGGCTCAGTGGCAACTGTCACAAGCTGTTAGCAGTCTTGATAAAAACACCTAATATATTATTTACATTATTCATTCACTTTCTATATAATTTGGAAACATTATTCCACACTATTCCAGATTTCACCATGACATTAGAAACATAGAAACATAGAAACATTCTTAGGGACTATATGTTTGCACCTGGCTTGCCCTACCAGGCCCCCATTACCTCAGCTCCCATGACAGACATTCTCTGACAGCCCTCATTTATTTATAGCACTGCATTTTCATTCCAGACGATATGTATGTAGTCCAGGGATTTTCTTCATCTTTTTGACCTTTGGGTTTAGAATACTTAAATTTTGTTGGTATATTTTTTGCATATACATTCTTTTCAGATTTGGTATGCATTTGCTCCTGAGGAAGTGGAAAGTCCACTAAACGCGTATAGCTTACTTGATGCAGCCATACATATAAAGAGATGTTCTGTGTTATTTTTGTTATTTCTGTTACTTTTACTATTACCATGAAATACCCAATTTTCATAAATTTTACTATATGGAGTACATATTGGCTCCCATCATTTATCATGTGCTCTGATGTCCATTTTATACAGTATCTCACAAAAGTGAGTACACCCCTCACATTTTTGTAAATATTTTATTATAACTTTTCATGTGACAACACTGAAGAAATAACACTTTGCTACAATGTAAAGTAGTGAGTGTACAGCTTGTATAACTGTAAATTTGCTGTCCCCTCAAAATAAATCAACACACAGCCATTAATGTCTAAACCACTGGCACCCCTAAGTAGAAATGCCCAAATTGGGCCCAATTAGCCATTTTCCCTCCCTGCTGTCATGTGACTCTCATACTGGTCACTGGAAATTCAACATGGCACCTCATGGCAAAGAACTGTGTGAGGATCTGAAAAAAAGAATTGATGCTCTACATAAAGATGGCCTAGGCGAAAAGAAGATTGCCAAGACCCTGAAACTGAGCTGCAGCACAGTGGCCAAGACCATACAGCAGTTTAACAGGACAGGTTCCACTCAGAGCAGGCCTCGCCATGGTCGACCAAAGAAGTTGAGTGCTCATGCTCAGTGTCATATCTAGAGGTTGTCTTTGGGAAATAGATGTATGAGTGCTGCCAGCATTGCTGCAGAGGTTGAAGGCGTGAGGGGTCAGCCTGTCAGTGCTCAGACCATACGCTGCACACTGCATCAAATTGGCCTGCATGGCTGTCATCCCAGAAGGAAGCCTCTTCTAAGGATAATGCACAAGAAAGCCTGCAAACAGTTTGCTGAAGACAATCAGACTAAGGACATGGTTTACTGGAACTATGTCATGTGGTCTGATGAGATCAAGATAAACTTATTTGGTTCAGATGGTGTCAAGCTTGTTTAGTGACAACCAGGTGGAGGAGGAGTACAAAGACACGCGTGTCTTGCCTACAGTCAAGCATGGTGGTGGGAATGTCATGGTCTGGGGCTGCATGAGTGCTGCCGGTACTGGGAAGCTACAGTTCATTGAGGGAACCATGAATGCCAACATGTAATGTGACATACTGAAGCAGAGCATGATCCCCTCTCTTTGGAGACTGGGCCACAGGGCAGTATTTCAACATGATAATGACAGACAACCACTGACTTGCTAAAGAAGCTGAGGGTAAAGCTGATGGACTGACCAAGCATGTCTCCAGACCTAAACCCTATTCAGCACCTGTGGGGCATCCTCAAACAGAAGGCGGAGGAGCAAAGGGCTCTAACATCCACCAGCTCTGTGATGGTTCATGGAGGAGTGGAAGAGGACTCCAGTGGCAACCTGTGAAGCTCTGGTGGACTCTATACCCAAGAGGATTAAGGCAGTTCTTGAAAAAAATGGTGGCCACACAAAATATTGACACTTTGGGCCAAATTTGGACATTTTAACTTAGGGGGTGTACTCACTTTTGTTGCCAGCGGTTTAGACATTAATGGCTGTGTGTTGAGTTGTTTTGAGGGGACAGCAAATTGACACTGTTATACAAGCTGTACACTCACCATTTTACATTGTAGCAAAGTATCATTTCTTCAGTGTTGTCACATGAAAAGATATAATAAAATATTTACAAAAACGTGAGGGGTGTACTCACTTTTGTGAGATACTGTATATACTTAGGGGTGTACTCACTTTTGTTGCCAGCGGTTTAGACATTAATGGCTGTGTATTGAGTTATTTTGAGGGGACAGCAAATTTACACTGTTATACAAACTGTGCACTCACTAATTTACATTGTAACAAAGTGTCATTTCTTCAGTGTTGTCACATGAAAAGATATAATAAAATATTTACAAAAATGTGAAAGGTGTACTCACTTTTGTGAGATACTGTATGTGTATTAACACTATTGTGCAATTTTGATGCTATGTACATTCAAGTACCTAATAATTGTGTATATATTTATTACAATTTGCTACTTTGTCCACAAATCAATATTTTTTACAGACTGACCATTTATTCAAGTGTTATGTGCCTCATTCAAAGTCCCAATTCCCCTTTTTTATTTATCTCATTATAGAGATGTAGTCACCTAGAGCAGGGGCCCTGAACAGGGCTGGAGGACAGGGTGTGATATTTCTGCACCTAGGCGAGCCGGCAGTAGTCATCCAATCTGTGGTGGAAGCTAGAGCAGGTAGCAAAAGGCCATTCAAGCCAGGCCTTTGAGTGAGTACTAAGGACCCTGGGAAGGAGAAAGACTGTTAATGGGAAGATGGCTGAAGGGAGAAGATTTTTATGCTGTTTTCACATATGACTGCTGCGGTTTGTCCACTATATGGGATTCCAGATAGTATGTAGTATGTCTATGTGATGTGACTGTAATTGCTATCTTCTGAAGTAAATTCAGTAAAGCGCAGCAACTAAAAATCCTTGATGTGGACATTCCTTTTTTTGGAATTTAAAGGCTAATGACTGGAGATGTCATGAGAAGGCCTCTGGCAAGGAGTTGGGCACAAGATGGCGGATTTTTAGGGCTCCAAGCAGGTGGGGTGTTGTTCTAGCAAGATGCAGGGCAGGGACTTGCACTCTTTGGTGCCAACACTCAGGCAATCAAAAGCTCTCTTATAGGTCTACTTCATGCCTCTTGCGAACTAGTTGTCCTCTCTGTCCAAAATTTGCATCTCACTGTCATCGAAAACATGTCCTTTTAGTTTAGGGTGACTGCTGAATCTTGACCTGTAGAATGTGCCCTCCTATGCTGAGCCATTCATTTGCGAGAGGTTATGTCTCCCCAATGTACATGTCTTTGCATTCCTCACTATTCCGCACATCATATAGCAAGTTCATTTTCTTGTGCTTGAATGTACAAACTTCTGTCTCAGTATTCATGTATTGCTGGACTTAAAAGAGGGAATATTTGTCATGGATCCTTCTAACCATCCAGGTACATCCAGATGACTATTTTACTTTGGGTGTTCTGCCACCCTTCTACTTTTGATTGTCTTGTGCTTTTGCTTGAATTTTAAAAGCGCTTCTGGGAGGTTGTGTTCTTTTTCTTTAGAGGATGTGTTTGTTGTTACCATCTCAGCCTAATATTGCAGAGTACTAATAACCTGCAGTTTGTGTTCCAGTGGGTGGTGGAAGTCAAAAAAGCAGATACTGGTCTGTGTGTGTAGGTTTCCTGGAGACCTCAATGTTCAAGTCACCACTCTCCTTGACATGTAGAACACATAGTCCAAAAAGTGTAATTTGGTAATCTGTGCCTATTCCCATGTAAACATGATATTTTTGTCCACTGAGTTTATGTGTTTGAGTATGTGTGTTGGGGTAACCTCACATGCTCACCAAAGCTCAGCACCAGGGGAATGCTGTGGTCATGTGAAGAATCAAACATTAAGGCAGTCCCCGACTCAGAGATGAGCCACATGTGTGCAGCACTAATGTACGGAATTTCTCCTTAAGATGTTTCATCCCATGTCACTATACTTTGTACTGATGTATGTGTTGAATTCAGAGGGACATTGCTCACTCCATCATACCAGCATACCTCGGTTACCTCACTCCCAGTAATGGAATGAAACCCCGCCAGACACATAGCACGGGTCTCATACATGTCCAACCTTAACTCTTCCTTCTCCGTACCTAGTGATCAGGTCCTAGACCTCCATAAAGATAGTCTGCTCCCAGGGACCAGATGACCTGTAACCTAACCAGATACTATGCCAACTGTCTGTTTGCTGAAACTGTTCTTCCTTTCAATTACCCATAGCAACTACCTCCTTTTCCTTGCTTTGGGAGTTGACCTTTTTTAGCGGTGTTACACATAGCTCATAACGCTTTTAACAGACCCAGGTTCTTTAGGAATATGCCAGGACCCAACATGCACTTCTTGAATAACTTCAGACCAGGCTCAAAGCAAATGAAACAACGTTTCTGAAAGTTCAGCATAACATGAATAAATATCCGTCTTCTAACTACACCTAACTGTAGATGCCCCGGTGTACTTGCACAAGTGAAGTCCTTTTGGGTAAAGTCCATGTTTGGCACAACTCAAATGGAGAAGTCCATGGCTACGGGGATGATTCGGCATCATCACGGTGGACCACAGATCCCAGCAAACTTCAGCAGGGTTCCCTTTCTCCTGCATGTTTATAGTCCCCCTGGGACCCGAACCTTCCCTGTTGAGGGAGGCTAAAGCGCAGAAAAAGCCCACAAACATGATCAGGGAAGGTGGCAAGGAACATTAACCCCTTCCCCTTGACCTGGGCAGCCAAGTGCTAACTAATACATTACATACATTACAGTAGGCAACCTACCTACATGTTAAATATACAACTTAAAGCAGATTGTGATATCTGTTTGATAAGTTAAAAAATATCTGTTGATTCTGCCAGAAATCAAGCAAGCTGGTAACTTCCTATGCACACTGCTGTGTTATCTCAAGCAGTGAAATTGGCCTTGTCTATTTCTCTCTATGAATTATAGCCCATCCACCACTCCCTCCCCCAAATATTATGGAGAAGGGGGGAGGGGAGTTGCTCTGTAGCCCGAAAACACGTCTTGTTACAGTGCTGGTCCTTCATTAATTCAGTACAATGAGTGAGCATTGTCCCTACAGGATAGAAAGTGTGTCACAAGGTTCAACAAGGAAAAATAAAGGAAACAATAACTGGAAAACAGATACTACAGTCACCGCCTCTAAGAACCAGTAAGCTACAATATAAACATTTTTGTTCATGTAGGGGGGAAGATATGATCCATGTGCAGTTAAGCTTAATAAATATGCAAAAAGACATTTATCATTTCATGGACATGCCTTTTCTTTCCCGGTTTCAAGGGGATGCAGCTTGTCTAAAAAAACAATTTACACTCATTTGATTACCTGGGATGAGTCATTTTGGGTCACCCCAAATAGCTTTGCACTGATCTCAGTGGAAAAAAAATCATTTTTTCTGATTGTACCATTTATTTAAGTTTTCTTCTGGATACTATTACTGAAATCACTGGATGCTGTACTCTCCTGGAGACAATTACCAGTGATTAGATGGCAACCCTTGTACAGCGTTTAAAGAGACTGGTGCTGAAGAATATATATATGTATATATATATATACTTCATCTGTGGCAATTAATTGCATTTTAAATCACCCTCCAATTTTAAGTAGTTCTACAGCACATTTTTTTTCTTAAAACAAAAAAGAGGTTATACTTACCTGCTCTGTGCAGTAGCATTGCACAGAGTGGTCTCTTACCTTCTCTTTCCCACCAGCACTGTCTGTTCTTCATCTCCTCCGAATGCCCCCTCAGCATGCTGTTTACTGAGGGGGCACCCATGTGAATGTGCTTCCAAGTCGGGCTGTGTGTGTCTATAGATACGCAGGATGTCTCAGCCATGCCCCCGCTCTCTCCTCATAGGATTTGACTGACAGCACCAGCAACCTATGGCTCATACTGCTGCATGTGTCATCTGTGAGAAGAAGGAGAGAGGAGAGCGGGGCTACAGACAAGGCTGGATTGAGATAGGAGTAAGTGTTTGGGAGGGAGAAGGAACAAGAAGTGGGATATTTTTTTTTTTTTCAAATATAAATTTTATTGAACTTCCACAGTGCATACAAGGCCCCAGCATTCACATTTGTCCAGATTAAACCAAAGATAGTGTTCTTGGAAGAAACAGTCCACTGGATTCAGCGTTCACAAAAAATACAACAGGATGATTCTTAAGCTAAGACTAAACCACTGACAATCTCTTACTATGACTCCCACTCTCTGGGACATGGTAAGGTTCACTAGGAGAAGCTTGTATGGCCCGCATGCACTTTCCACTTTCCCCATTAACTTCAAACACAATAGAAATAGCATAAGAAAAAAGAAGAGGAAGGAGGAGAAAGGAAAAGAGATGTAGAATCGGATTACAAAAGGAGTAGAGAAAAAGGTAGAAAGGGAGGGGCAGGAACCAGGAGAGAGGGTGCAGGGTAAGGTCAAGTTGGACCAGGTCTGTTGGATTAGTCGAAAGGAGGGAGTCAAATGGCTCATGTTATTTCCAATAGAGTTTTCCCTTCCTCCGAGAGGATGAATTGATTCCAGAGCTTCCACGTCTTGGAGAGTTTCTCCTGTTGTTGGTTTGCCGTATGTACCAAGTCTTCTAATTTATTAATATCCTCTACTTTACGGTACCATTCGGCTGGTGTTGGTGCTGTCTGTGACTTCCCGTGGAGGGGGATGCACGATTTTGCTGCATTCAAAAGGTGGCGGACTATGGATTTTCAATACGTTTTGGCAGAGACAGTAGCCGCGTGTAAGAGGAAGAAGGCCGGGTCGTTAGGGATTTCATATTCAACTAACATTTGGGTGACTTTCTTGATGGTAGCCCAGTATTAAGCAAGCTTTTGGCTTGACCAGAAAATGTGTAGTAGCGATCCTCTGTCCCCCAGGCACCGCCAGCAAAGGTCAGGAGTGGTCGGAAAAATCTTACTGAGTCGTTCAGGCGTAAGGTACCATCGCGTGAGTAATATATAATTGGTCTCTTGAATCTTTGTACAGATAGATGTTTTCAGGGAAAATGTAAGAATAAGTTGAGTTTGAGCGGGAGTAAAGTTACAGTGTAAGTCCGATTCCCATTTTTGTAAAAACGGGAGTGTTGGTTGTGTGGGTGGGTCGTTCAGGAGTCTGTACATTTTAGATAGGACTTGTGTGAGATCTCCATCATCTGAGCAATACTCCTCAAATGTAGTAAGTGATCTGTTAAAGCGTTGTGGGGTGGGTAAGGAGCCAAGGAAATGTCGTAACTGGAGTGCCGACCAAAACAGGAGTCTGAAGGGACCCTGCCTGTTACTCAAGGTCTCGATGGAAGCCATGTCTCGGCTTGGTCAATTGTTTCACAATCTGAGTATGAATCCCTGGGGGGAACTGGGGATTGCCTATGATAGGATAGAGAGGGGAGTCCGGTGGGGAAAGGGCGCTCTTTGTGCATCTCTGCGAACAGACGCAAAGCGTCGTTCCAAGGAGTGGGTGATTTTTCATTTTGAAAAGAAGGTTGGCGTAACACCACAGGGCTCCTTCCAATGGAATCGGCACCCGTGCTTTTTCAAGGGTAACCCATAATTTTGAGTGGCCATGTCGGCTCCAGTCCACCATTCGGCCTAAGTGGGTGGCATGGTGGTAGTTCCTGATGTTAGGTATTGTTAAGCCGCCATGCATTTTGGAGAGTGACAGGAGATATCTGGGAAGGCGTGTTTTTTTATTAGCGCAAATAAATTTAATAAAGAGGACATGAACCTGTTTAAAATAGGAGGCTGGGATTGTGATGGGGGGGGGGGGGGGCTGAAGCAGGTAAAGGAGTTTTGGTAGTATGCACATTTTAATTAGATTACACCGACCAAACCATGAATGTAATCCCTTGTGCCAGGAATTCAATAAGAGGTGAATTTTAGTCAGCATGGGTAAGAAGTTAAGGGCAAAGGTTTGGTTCAAGTTTCCGGGGATTGTAGTGCCCAAATATTGCAATGTCAATTTTAACCATTTAAAATGAGAAGTGTGACATTTTTAACCTTAATGAGAGGAATGCATTAAGGTAAACAATGTTTTGACTTTGGGACCACTTTAAATTGTCTGGGCTTCTGGAGTTTTTATAATTGAACATGAAAATTAAACTTTTTATTGCAGGTGATGCTATCTTTGCATAGTTTCCAATAACAAATTAGCTTTATTACTGTGTATATATGCTCAAAAAAGTTCCAAAATATATAAAATAAATGTGGAATCGGTAAAAATGTTCTAAGCTGGCAAATTTGTGTATATGAAATTAGATGAAAATTGTACTGTAGGTGCACCCAGAATAATTCAAGTGAATATAGCTAAGACCAGCTATGCTCTGTAGTTGCCCTAAATTGGGTTTAATACTTTTTCATACTTCATCACAAATCAAATGCTACATTATACGTATACAATCATACAATACTACTGGCTCTCCCACTTATATCCCAAACATTTTCATCCCGGTACTCATTACCTTGACAACAACCAATCAAGACAGATTCTCACACGTGGTGACCCCTAGGACCATCACTGCACAAAAATCCAAAGTGTAGCATTTTTAAATCAACCTCAGCTAAGTTTTTTTTTACTTTTCTGGACATGGAATTGTCTATTTTATTGGCAATTTTACATTGGTATTTAAGGATTCAAATTCAATATCATTTCTGAGTGATCTATTTCAAAATTCTGAACTAATTTGGTAATTTAAATCACTTGAAACTGAGAGACAAGTTTAACTAAAGATAATGGTTTGTTGTGGCTGAAAGCTGTTAATATGTTCTTAAATTGCAAGCAAAATTGCCAAAAGTGGCCAGATGTACACTTACTGGAGAAAGACAAAATCAAGGCTCAACACAGAGAGCAAGTCTATGCTGCTGGATTATATGCTTTCCTTGTGCCTTACATGAAGTCACCAGCTCTCTTCAGTGATATGGACTGACAAAACTCTGTATTGAAACATTCGTTTGAAGTGCCATTATGATCAAGTAATTGTTAACTGCCCTGCAAGTGTCTTGTGTCAGAACAACAGATCTGTTAGAAGGCTACACTGGTTTACCAATTACTTGATTATAATATGCGTGTGTGCATTTGGCGTAAAGCAGCAAATTGACCCTTTTAGTGAACAGATAGTTGACATACAGTATCTCACAAAAGTGAGTACACCCCTCACATTTTTGTAAATATTTTATTGTATCTTTTCATGTGACAACACTGAAGAAATGACACTGTGCTACAATGTAAAGTAGTGAGTGTACAGCTTGTATAACCACTTCCACACAGCCTACCGTATATTCACGGCGGCAGTGTGGATGCGTCCTGCGAATCGCCGTAAATAAGCGGCGATTTGCGGGTGGCCGCTAGGGGGCGCGTGCGTGCCCGCCATACTCCTGAGGAGTGTGCCCGCGGCTCGGGCAGACCCGATGTCCGCCGGCGAGCCGCGATGAGCGGCCACAGCAATAGAACGGGGAGCCGCCGGTGTAAACACGGCGGTTCCCCGCTCTGTTAGTGGGGGCATAGGAGATCTACTGATCCCTGTCACTGGGATCAGTTAGATCTCTTATGCCCATAACAGCCCAGCCCCTCCCACAGATAGAACACACCCAGGGAACACAGTTAACCCCTAGATCTCCCCCTGCAGGTTAACCCCTTCAATGCCAGTGACATTTATACAGTAATCAGTGGATATTTAAATTTCTGATCGCTGTATAAATGTCATTGGTCCCAAAAAAGTGTCAAAACGGTCCGACATGTCCGCCCCAATATTGCAGTACCGCTAAAAATCGCAGATCACCGCCATTACTAAAAAAAAATATAAACCCCAGAAATTAATTCTCATCATCTGTAAATGCGGCCACTTTTGCGCAAACCAATCAATAAACACAGATTTTGGTTTTTTTTTACCAGAAATATGAGGAAGAATATAAATCGGCCAAAAATGTTTTTTTTATATTTTTTTTGGATTTGTATTTTAGCAAAAAGTAAGTAAAACAGTTTTTTTTGCAAAATTGTTGCTCTTCTTTTGGTTATAGCGCTGATCAGAAATGATGCAGAGGTGATCAAATACCACCAAAAGAAAGCTCTATTTGTGGGAAAAAAAGGACACAAATTTCGTTTGGGTACAAAGTCGCACGACCATGCAATTGTCAGTTAAAGTGACGCAGTGCCGAATCGCAAAAAGTGCTCTGGTCCTAACCTGGGAAATCCTTCAGGGGCTGAAGTGGATAACAGTGTAAATTTGCTGTCCCCTCTCTCATCACCACAGATACAGCTAGTCCATGCTTCTCATACCATTCCTGCTCCTCCTCCTGGATCCCCACTAAGTTGTGAGAGGAGGAGGGGTCGAATGAGACCAGGAGGAGGAGCAGGAATGGTATGAGAAGCCTTAGAAGAAAGCATGAGAAGCATGGACTAGCTGTATCTGTGGTGACAAAGTGACACAAGCTGCATCTAGTGACAAGTGAGCCAAGCGGCAATTGGTGGCAGGGGACGTGGCAAGTGACACACTCGGGGCTCCCACTGATTCTGCATTATGGTGTCCCTGTATGCTCTGAGCCCGGGTGATTAACGGAGAGGATTGGAGACCCAAATTGGAGAGGTGCACTGAGAAGCACAAAAAGCGAATTAGCCTGTATACGAGAGTGACAGGCATTCATTTCTGGTAAGAGTCCATCCACGGGTGAAGGGAATCACTATTTTGTCTTCATTGCACGAGGTGGATTTCTGACTAATGGATTATCTGAAAAATAGCCATTGGTTCACCATAAGAAGGACTGTTTTTTTTATGGACTAATTGATTTAGTTATGAGCGCTACCATATTTGTTCATGCTGATTCATGAGTTCTGGATTAGTACAACTTATGTTCTATGCAGGTTTCATATAGTTTTAAAGGTAGCTGCTGACAAATTTATGATCAACACTTACGGAATATGTTTCAATGAGTCATATCAGGCGCAGGTAGTAGAGATTCATTTACCATTGGAGTGCGGGAGTGCCATCTCTATTTGTCTACATAAAGATGGCCTAGGCTATAAGAAGGTTGCCAAGACCCTGAAACTGAGCTGCAGCACGGTGGCCAAGACCATACAGCAGTTTAACAGGACAGGTTCCACTCAGTGCAGGCCTCGCCATGGTCGACCAAAGAAGTTGAGTGCATGTGCTCAGCATCATATCCAGAGGTTGTCTTTGGGAAATAGAAATATAAGTGCTGCCAGCATTGTCACAGAGGTTGAAAGGGGTGGGGGGTTAGCCTGTCAGTGCTCAGACCATCAAATTGGTCTGAATGGCTGTCATCCCAGAAGGAAGCCTCTTCTAAAGATGATGCACAAGAAAGCCTGCAAACAGTTTGCTGAAGACAAGCAGACTAAGGACATGGATTTCTGGAACCATGCCTTATGGGCTGATGAGACCAAGATACATTTATTTGGTTCAGATGGTGTCAAGCGTGTGTCGCAGCAACCAAGTGAGGAGTACAAAGACAAGTGTGTCTTGCCTACAGTCAAGCATGGTGGTGGGAACGTCATGGTCTGGAGCTGCATGAGTGCTGCCGGCACTGGGGAGCGACAGTTCATTGAGGGAACCATGAATGCCAACATGTATTATGACATACTGAAGCAGAGCATGATCCCCTCCCTTCGGAGACTAGTCGCAGGGCAGTATTCCAACATGATAATGACCCCAAACACACCTCCAAGATGACCACTGCCTTGCTAAAGAAGCTGAGGGTAAAGGTGATGGGCTGGCCAAGCATGTCTCCAGACCTAAACCATATTGAGCACCTGTGGGGCATCCTCAAATGGAAGGTGGAGGAGCGCAAAGTCTCTAACATCCAACAGCTCCATGATGTCGTCATGGAGGAGTGGAAGAGGACTCCAGTGGCAACCTGTGAAGCTCTGGTGAACTCCATGCCCAAGAGGGTTAAGGCAGGACACAAAATGTACAAACTATAGTTATATGACCCCCCCCCCCCCCTTCTTTTTTGGCCACTTCCAGATGTTTGAACCTAGATCCATTAAAAGAAATGTGGTGAGAGTGCAGAGTAATTTGATAGTTGTTACAAGGCTCTGTAGGTCAAGAAACATAGAATCATTTCCCCTTCGTTTTGTTTGTTGAACTCTACATTTGAATAGTATTGTATCTTTACAAGCCAATCAGCATTCTGTTTTCAATAGCACATTTTCACAAAAGTTATTGCAGGACCCCATAGAGCTACTGTTCTTGTTAAAGACCAATTTGGTCTGTGCGCTACATTACGATGTGACAAAATGGTATACAAAACAGAATCATCAATGAAGACAGCTTGATACCTAACACAGCATTGATATTAGCATATCAACAAGAGCTAATGAAGTTGCTGGTGAGTACAATTGTTAGAGATACTGTATATTTTCAACACAGTGCTCCTTTTAAAAACACAACACTATGTAATTTTTTTTTTTTTTTGAAGAGCAAAAGCTAACGAAAGTTAGGGCTTGATTGCCATATAGTTCTGTTGAATGCAAACACAAATTAGGGCAGACTTTTCATGTATACTTTGAAAGACGAGATAAAAGAAATATTGATTTGCAGCAACACTGCTACATGGTTTTCATCAGAAGGCTTTTTTGGCAACCTCGCTATGGCTGTTTGTTGTCAGCATTGCAATAGGTTAGAGGTGAGAAATCAAGTTTTATCTCTCAGCTGTAACTGTCAGCAATGTGAATAAAACAAGCAGCAGCTGCATCATACCATTAACATGAGCATGTAGAACGCCAAGTCTAAAATAGCTTTTGAAGTCAGGATAAGTTTTTGTTATGATGGACCCCGTAAGACTGCTCTGTTTTGTTAAGGAAACAAGATGGAGCCCCCAGAGGCTGGAGCTGTCTAGGAGAGGATTATTTAAACTATCAACTAATCTACCTATAAAATTTAACCTGGAAAGAGATTGTGCAATTCTGTAATAAATGTAGCTTTTCTCCACAAATGTTTATCTAGGTCATTAAAAAGGATATTTTATCTTTGTAAATATTGGATACCATTCTCAATATGTTCTTAAAACAAAACTGATTTTTTAAGTAAAGAAACCGTTCACATTAATGTGTTTGTTCGCTTTTATAATCTCTATGACTAATTCTAGGTTAGCAAGCACTGGGCAGTTGCTTCCTTGTGATCTAGTTTGCCTTATAAGGAAACTATAATGCATTTTCAGTAAGTATGTATTTTGAATTGTTATTGTAACATTTGTCTAAAAGTCCTTTTTTTTTTTTTTTGCTTGCTTAAGTTGGCCATAGATGATGCAATTTTCTTTCCTGCCACGTTGGGTTGCAGGAAAGGAAATCAATTGATTCCCCCATCGACACAGTCAGTGTCGGGGAGCTATTGCGGTGCAGCTATTGTGCTCTCCTAGCCAGGACTGCTCTCCCTGTTGGGAGAGCACAATAGCTGCCCCTTAATGGTGATTATTGCTAGAGGGTGGCTACAGCCGCTGGCAATAATCACATGCAAAATGCGACAGGCTGGTTGTACCCATTTTGATTGACTGATCAACTTGGTTACAATTAGCCTGCGCATGCTTGGTCTTCGTCCATGGCCGGCTTAACTATTTCCTTTTAGCTTGCACTCTTTAGTACATTTTTTAAACCTTTTTCAACCTTTTCACAACAGAGCTTAGGGAACCACTAATAAAAATGACTATATCTATAAGTCATGGCATATTAGCATGATCACTAAGTTGTAAATATAATAATAATAATAAATAAAAGCATAATAAATATGGCTTTCATGGAGTATTTTAACACCTCTCTGCTTGATACCATAAAATTGTGTTTTGTCAGTGGAGAAATTCTCCTTACATTGGTGGGCAGGGTAGAATGTCATCCCCATCACATATAGACAGCTAAAGTCACCACTGTTGTCAGAGGCTCCATTTATCCCACGCCATTGTCTCTAACATTGGCCATGGGACTGTGCAGGCACTGTCATCAGTGGGATCAAACCTCTGCAGCTCCTTCCTCAAGGAGCTGTAGCAGAGGCGGATCCAGTGGGGGGGCAACGGGGCAATTGCCCCCCCCGAGAAAACAGTGCGCTCACCTCCTCTCTGGACTCTGGCAAAGTCCTGTGCAGTGCAGTGCAGTGCGGGCTGAATACTCATCATAGGATTCGGAAGACACAGCCACACGCTGTAACATAACTTTCTTCTCCTGCTCTTATCTCCCCCCCCCCTCTGTGTTTACACTTTCCGCAGCAGCAGAGCAGACAGGACAGAGAGCGCTGGGGGAGGGGGGAGATGAGACCAGAGAGCGCGTGGAGAAGAAAGTTATGTTACAGCGTGTGGCTGTGTCTTCCGAATCCTATGATGAGTGTTCAGCCCGCACTGCACTGCACAGGAGGACTTTGCCAGAGAGGAGGTGAGCGCTGCGGGCGGGGAAGGGACAGTACATAGGATGTGAGGGGGG